>APFE030621495.1:10611-103227 GCA_000404065.3 Pinus taeda
GAGTGTAGCAAATGTGTCTCTTATGTTTCATATGTATTTCGTTATGTTTCATAGTTCATTTCATATTCATTTCCAGTGAAATTTTCTAAGTTAGATAAGGTAGAATTCAATTTCATTGCTCTGCCTATGGGAAAATTTCATGTTTAGTGTTCTTCTTCTATTGAAAAGGATTCATGTTGTCCATGCCCTTTTCACCCTCCTAAGCAATCTCTCCATTCCACGCTTTCTCAAACAAAATTTCTAGACTTTCCGCCTGTCTTGCCTCACGAAGTAATGTGTGCCTTTGTATTAAATTCTTTGTTCATTGCGGTCCATTGGTCCCATATCATCTTAGAAACACAGTCATTCATAAAAATCGCTTCTTGTATCCATATTCACTTACTAGCCTAAGATCAATACTTCGCAGTAAGTCATCTCAGACCATATCGTTTTAAGTATTCACTGAGTGTGACTCGGAGGGAGCCCTCTCCTGTTCTGGTAGGGCTAGCTGCCAGACTGAGCATGGTTTGTGGTTACCCTGAATTTTGCCTTCCTTCAGCCTAAGGCAGATTTAGGTGCTAACAGATTCATTCCTAACTACGCCGAGATAACGAAAGGTTTTACCAGGTTGTTGAAATAGAACACTCCATTCTTTTGGGATGAGATAGCTCAAAAAATTTTTGATGCACTTAAACGCACGTTGACCCATGCACCATTACTGCATCCTCCCAACTACAACCAGGACTACTTTTTGTACCTCGCCGCTTCTCATTCCACCATTGGGATGGTTTTAGTTCAGGAAGATGAATTCAATG
The DNA here is from genome assembly GCA_000404065.3 of Pinus taeda. Taxonomy (NCBI): domain Eukaryota; kingdom Viridiplantae; phylum Streptophyta; class Pinopsida; order Pinales; family Pinaceae; genus Pinus; species Pinus taeda. The sequence continues at coordinate 11,406 of APFE030621495.1, forward strand.
TTGAACATGTGATTTATTATCTTATTCAAACTCTGAATCCGACTGAGCTTAAATATTCGCATGTGGAGAAATTGGCCCTAGTAGTTGTTCAAGCTATCCAGCGATTTCGTCACTACATTCTACTACGCAAAACCATAGTAATTTCTGACTGTAACCCTATGATGTATATTTCGACTAAACAATTGCTAGGGGGGAATTATTCCAAATGGATAGCTATACTGCAAGAATTTGACCTGGAATTTGAAAAATCCAATTCAAAGAACTCTTTGGTTTTTGTGGAATTAATGTGTGATTTCCCGCGTACTGATACTGAAACTATGGCAGAAGAACCCATTGCAGATGAATCCTTGTTTCTTATCAGTACTCTTGATCCATGGTATAGGGATATAATTATCTATCTCCAAACCCAATATTTTCGGCCTGAAATCGCATGATCTCAGCGAAGGAAAATACGTTTCCCGTCCCAACCGTACAATATTATTGGAGATACACTCTATCGTCGTGGAGTGGATTATGTTTTTCGTCGTTGTCTAACTCATGAAGAAGCCAAAAAGGTTCTGAATGAATGTCACTCTGAAGTGTGTGGCGGTCATATGTCTATGTATGCCACAGCCCAAAAGATATTGCGCGCTGGTTATTTCTGGCCATCCTTATTTAAAGATTGTATCAATGTAGTCTGGAAATGCCATAATTGCCAAATTTTTTATCAAAAGATGTGTGCTCCACCTACTCCTCTCCACCCTATAATTGCCATCAGTCCTTTCGCAAAATGGGGTATCGATTTTATTACATGTCACCCTCACTCGGCCGGGGGGCATGCTTATATCATCCTTGCAGTAGATTATTTTACCAAGTGGGCCGAGGCGATGCCTACATTTTCGGCAGATGGCAAAACTACTGCAATTTTCATTTTCAATCATATAATTGCTAGATTCGGTGTTCCTCAAGCAATTATCACTAATCATGGGAGCCATTTCTGAAACATCATGATGATTGAAATATCAGATCAGCTTGGCCTGCGTCATGATAGCTCTACTCCATATTACCCACAGGCCAATGGTCTGGTTGAAGCAATAAACAAAGTTCTAGTCACCATGATCCGACGAATCATTGGTATTCATCAGTCGTATTGGCATAACATGTTATTTTCAGTGCTTTGGGCATACCCAACCTTAGTCAAAACATCAACAGGTTTCACTCATTTTCAGCTTGTTTACGGGTTGGAAGCAGTGTTACCCATTGAATGCGAAATTTTGTCATTGCAAATAGCCATAGAATTACTCCCAGCCACTTCCGAAGAGGAAAAACGTTTATTGTACTTAGCTCAATTAGATGAGAATCGACGTGATGCTGCGTTAGCAATCGAGACTCACACAAAACAGATAAAAGCTCAGTATGATCGAAATGTTACACCTCATAATTTTTCGGAAGGAGACCTAATTTCATTATACGATCAAGCAAATGATAAGCTAGGGGCTGGAACATTTGTACCCATGTGGCATGGTCCTTTTGTTGTTAAGCGAAAGCTGACCAAAGGGGCCTATGAATTAGTAGATTTTGACAGTGTCTCTTTAGGTAGACCCAGAAATGGGCTTTATCTGAAAAGATATTATGCTTAGAGTTTGGTGTGGGGATTTTTGTTAGAATATTTTATTTTACGTTGGTGTGTTTTAGATTAGAAAGTGTGCCTAGTTTAGAGAGTGTTTTATCATCATTCCTGCTTATCTTAGTTTTACTCTTGATATTACAAATGTCGGCATCTTCTCAAACATACATTGGTTTTGCTGATGGTGCTTATCGTAGTACACAAAATATTTCTTCTGCAGCTTGGGTTATCTATTCACCCTCTGACGAGTTAGTATCTATGCATGGGGTAAGCCTTGGTCAAACAACAAATAACATTGTAGAGTATAGTGCAGTGATTGAGTTATTATCTGAATCCATCTCATTTGGGATTCGGAGTTTGATTGTAAGGTTAGATTCTGAACTAGTTGTATTACAACTTAACAGGGTTTATGCCATTAGAAATTCGGTATTGTTAAGATTATTTTTGAGAGTTCGTCTCTTGGAATGTGAATTTGACTACATTGAATATCAACATATTCCAAGATATTTAAACACATTAGCATATGCAATTTCTTCTCAAATGTTAAATAGACATTTGCAATAATCAAGACAGTAAATTTGAAAACATTCCATAAACATGTTAAACAAGATAGCCAATAATAGTGATATATCATAGCATAGAAGTGTGTCAAATATACATCGTCTTCGATCATAGGTTGAAAAAAACCTTATGATCGGCAAAAATGATAACACAAAAAGATATAAATGTCATATGAAGTCTACAAAGGCGATCATCCTATCCCTGATGATGATCACGATAAGAAACCACTGCTCGAGCCACCCTACAAAGGAACCTCCTAAAAGGTCCTAGGACCCCAATCACATAACATTGTAGCCTAAGAGGAATATCATCTATACTAGTCTCTGGGATATCTACTGTCAAGTGCTCTAGATGATGCTCCAATTCAATCAAGGTCTCTGCCGATTGGTCCTATGGGGCCGATGCCGTAGCAGTAGGGTGTCTTCTCTCATAGGGCGGGAGAGCGGCTGGTCGTCATGGACCCACATCTACATTTAAAACTTTTTACTATCAATTTTGGACGGTTTAAAAACAAAAAAAATTAGTTTAAAAATTTAGGAAATGTTGAAAATTTTTTTACCTGTATCATCCCATTGCTCTCTTGGTGGATTAGCCATGTTTGGATCACCATGATAATCCATCCCAACATATGGAAAGTCTTGTATCATGAAAAGTTGGTTCCCCAACCAACAAAAATACTCTGGTGGAAATCGGACAACCTCTGTACCCTCCTCAGGATGATGAGCCATGATTACAACCCAGCGCATAATCCTAGGATCTCGGGGAAGTCCAGCCTCAACGGAAAGTTGTTGTGGGACCAACGTAGGTACCCTCTCTAGACCAAAGCTCACAACTAAGTAACCATATCCAAAGTTCTTTAGTTGTCCGTTCTTTGCCCTAGTCAATTGGCCTTTCACATTAGCCAACACAGCATCACACCAGTTGAAGATGGTGCCTCGGAAGCAGTATACTGCCATGCGCATTTGGGAACCGGTAGCTAGATGCAATGTTGTGCTCCTGCATAGTCTAGTGACAGTAAATGCGATCACTTTAAGTTCAGGACGAGAGATGGTCTTAACATCTATATGTTTGTTCGTAGTTTGGACATTACAAAACTCTAGTCGGAGACTAGCGACAGACTGGCCACCTGGCCTAGTCCCGAATAGAGATAATCCTTCACCTCTCTTCGGCAAACTAGTCAGGAAATAAATGTCCTCTAGCTCGATTTCGAGCCGGTGGCCACCAATTATGAAACACAGGTCCTATGTGCTCCACCTATCAACCAACCATTGCAGAAAGTCTACCTTAGCCCTCATGCCGGGTATGGCTCAGAATTTCAATATTCTGCATGCTCTTAATGCCTGTATTGAAGGTGGATGGAGTAATGCAGCTTGATCCACATATTCATGTTCACGTTCCCACCAAACAAGCATCTTGTGTATCTGCATTGCAAAAAAGGTGGATAAGAACATTGTAATTTCAAAACATTTGGGCGGAAATGAAAAAAGTTAGGGTTTCAAAACGCGTTTCGCGGGGTCCGCATCCGCCGGGGTGGGGACAATGCGTAGGTTCACACTTTTCCTTAAGAGCAGGTGTGAGATCCCGACTTTTCTTTTGTGCGAAAAAGTCGGGGTTCACAGGGTTCACATGGTAAACCTGTGCAACCATCGTGAGCGATTTTTTAACCCAAATTTCCCTAAAAAGTCAATTTTAAAGCCCTAAAAATGAAAATTAAACGGATGAAATGCAAGACATGGATGATGTGGATTACCTGGAGAGGACGGTTCTCAATTCCAACAGTCGGATTTTCCGCAATCTTCACAGGAAGTTTTCTTACCAAAAGCTCTTACTTTTCACTCCAAAGTCAAACAGTAAAAATGAATTTACAAAAGCCCTTTTTATAAGCCTTTTTGAATAAATGAATTTTTATTTTGTTTATTTTTTACTTTAGAAAGGTCACTTTTGATGCATTTTTATTAATTTTAAAACAGGTATGAGTAATGTTTTGAGTTTTTGTGCATAATATTGGATTTTTAGGGAGAATTGATCATTTTCAACAAAAAACATAGGAGTCCTCTTTAAGCTCTTTTCTGACTCGTAAACTATGAAAAGATTGCCGAGTTTTTCTTTTTAAACTCATTAAAATGGAATTAAAAAGACGGTCCACTTACAACTCTTTTATGACTGTATAAACATGAAAAGATTGCCGGACTTTTGTCATTTCAAGTTCGATATTAGTAATAAAACGACGTGTTTTCGGTCGCTTTTTTACTTTTTCAGATTGAAGACACTAATTATGAAAAGTACTTCCTTGATCATAATGATCAAGTGGTTCTCTCAAGTATTATTTTATACTTTTTCGGGCTCGGGAGACACAAATTTACGAAAAACGACAACCATGGAGTTTTCTTAAGTTTTTCTTCTGACTCCCTCAAATTGAAAAACACCAAGTTTCTCCTATACTAGACTCATTAAAATTTAACAGTAAAGGACCTATTCAATTTCAAATAGGAATGGACCACTCCTTCTTAGGGTTCAAATTTTAAACTAAGTTGGACTCATCCGAAGGATGAGCTTATAATTAAGCAAATTTTATCCTCCTCAAGCTTGTCAAAAATAAAGAGGTACTTACCAGAAATGGTGGGGGAAAAGAGAGAAAAATGAGCCTGTTTGTTATACTTTGTGTTTAGAAAAGAAGTTAAACACTCTTGAACGCAACACTTTTTGTGCACCTGGGTTGGGAAATCCTTTGCCTAACAATTAATCGAACCATATTGAAAGTCTTCAGCCGGTTTCTGGGTATTAGCTTTGGGTCAATTGTCACCAAACCATCTGCAGTGTCGTTATGTGTTCGAGAGGTCAGTTCAAATAAACCATTCATTTGAAAAATGTTTGTCATCCATCTTGACCATCCCTAAGTTAGTCCTTGCCAAATATATTCTTCAAAACTTGATCTATGATTTCGTGTTATGGGCTTTCCTACGACGGATCGCTTTCTATCGACTCCAACTCATTATCTAGAAAGATGATCTAGAAATCGTCAATACCTTGGAATCTACATGCCTCAATGGAAGGTTTCTCGCCTTTGACGACAGGTTGCATCATTGACCTTCGATCAAAGGATTCTGTGACGTGTTCGACATCGACTCATCTATTCACATTTCATGGATTGTACTGAGTACTTTGAGGGCCATTGACATTACTGGTGTTTCCTCTCTCACACTTGTTAACATTCACATCATTGACTGGTAATCAAGTGGTTTCTACCATGTTCGACTTCGACACATTCATTCACATGGATAGAATCATACTAGTTCGGGAAGCAGAATTCAAGACCCTGGATCTAGTTTCCACCATCCCGGCTGCGATGAATTTTGTTATTCATTATACAGTTGACTATTCATAAACAGATGGCTGCGCCCATACTGTGTCTACATATGTCTATACTTATGATGTATTACAAAATCATTCCTGTATCAGAGTAGTTTAAATAGTTTCTAGTCAGTTTTGATCTGAGTATGGGAATGCCTACCTCAACGATGATATGATCATATATATATATATATATATTGCATTGAATGTTTTTACAGGTTCTGACCGGGATATCCACAGGAAGATCCTTGAAATGATAAAGTAATTCACTCTTCTTAGATGACAAAACCATCCTCATCTATTACAGACTTCGCACTTTAGGGGGCAATCTGTTGCACAAAAATTGTCACCATGACTTTCTGCAATCAATATGAGTCTATCACCACTCATACTTACCTCATTTGCAAGTCTTAAACCTTAGTTCTTCATATCAAGCTTTGAAAATAAGAGAAAGTCCTTAAAAATCTCTAAAACTCTGGTTTCGCACTTTCTCTTAGCATTACCTGCAGTACCACACCCATTGGTCATGTCCCCTGCACACCTGACTTCTCTGTCTCTGTGTTATGGGTGCGAACCCTTGTAAAAGTTAAAAAGGTGCAAGTACATTCTTAAAAACTCACTTTGAGTCATTTCTGGAAGCTTCTATAGGAAATCATGTACTGGAAAGTTCGCTCCTTGAGGGTTCATGCATCCCATTCCTTAAGGAGCTAACCCCTTGATGTGAGGATCTTATCCCCTTGAAGGAGGACTCTATCCCTTCAATGGTGGACCTGTAACCTCCTTCCTTTGCACTATAAAATGAAGCTTTGGGCTTGTTACTTGGGAGGTTGAAAGCTAAATATTTTTTAGGGTAAATGCTGTTGGAACTTAGTCTTCCTAACTGAGCTTTTGAGAGGAAAGATTACATACCTTTTGATCTCATTTGGAAGAGAGTAAGGCTTGTCAAAGTAGAGGAGATTCATGTTTGGACCCCGGGAAGAGCTTGTACAGCATCAAGGCACCAAGGTTGTAAAGTTCTTCTTTTTCAAAGTTAATACAATCAAGTTTATTTTTCTCAATAAGCTATGTTTTATGGTTTATTTCATAGACTCCTTGATCACTATGATGAACATGATTTATTATATTAGCTATGCAGGTGTTCTTTGATGTGTGCTTGTTTGTGTTTGCAGGTTATTAAAAGGAAACTCTTTTGAAGTTGTTGGAGCAAGGCTGCCACAAACTAGCGTTGGATTTAAGGTAGGGTCTAAAACACCTCTTAGCTTTTACTAATCAATTGCAATATGTTTAGAGAAAAGTAGATTTGCTTGTCCTTCTTGTTGCTAGATATCAGTTGATACTAGGGAGATTGGTTTTGTCCGCAAGAACGATTTATCCACTTAATATTGTGTGTGCTTGTTCTAATTATCTCAATTGGAGCTACGATTGGAGCTTACAAGTTGGGAGGAAAGTAAAGGTTGTGATAGATTCCAAGTGTTGTAGCTTGTTTTAATTTTCTTTGTGTTCAAAAGAAAAGGTATATATATGTGTGTGTGTGTGTGTGTGCGTGTCAAAAAAATAATCAAAATAAAAATAAAATCGAAAGCCAAAGAAATTTTGACCTTGAATTTTGATTAATGCATGATGGTGGATTAAATGTCACTAATTAAATCCAATTGCAAACTTAAGATTAAAGCAACTGGGTCCCTATATATTAAAGTTGGAAACACCAAAGTCGAAGATGTCAAATATCGATTATATTCTCAGGCGCAATGGAGAATGTTAGTGAGACCCACTGGATGGAGCAAACCCGACGAAACTACATGCCCGATGGTTAGCTCTTTGGGTACCCCTATAAAGACTTTTCAAGATCTTCTCTGATCGTAGATCAATGGTTCATAATGGTTACGGGGGAACTCCATCGATTTTCCTTTGTACATGAGTTTTCTTCCATATTACATCATCAAGCAAGCATGTTACATCAACAAGGGAGCGTGGTTACAATCTAGCCATTCTAGCACTGCTCTATCACCACTTTTCATCATACTTCTTTGCCACCTCATTGTCCACATCATCCTCCAGTTCATCAACCATCTTGTCACCATGTCACCATTCAAATTTCCCACATTCGCATTTAATTCCGATTTTTTCACCCATTGTTTCATTTCCTCTATAAAATCTTGTTTCTTTACTCATTTCATTTACCATTGTCCTCTACTCTTTCTTCCGTGGATCTAATTGTACAAGTTGCAGCTCTAGTCATAATTCCCCGCCACTACCCAGGTTTTTGTACGAAATATCTAAACATCCAAGGTTATCAAAATGTCAAAGAAACTTAATCTTAGCAGGTTCTTTCTCCCAAATTCCATTGATGGACACTGAAGTAGATATATTTGACCCAATTTTCTCAATTAATTACATAGAAATTTACTAGTATGTTCTTCTTAACCAAGATGAGTCTCATGTATATGCTACTACTATAAGGTTAGGTGTTTTAGCTGCCATGATTCATCAAACCCATATGTTCCCAAAATTTATATATTGGTTGGTCTCTGCCCTCTATCCTCAAAAATGTTTTCTCATGAATGCATTAGGTGAAAAAAAAAAATAGGTGTCTTCCCTTTTGATTAAGCAAGCATTATGGTTTCCTTCCTCATGTTCTTACACTCCTCTCTCAAAAGAAACATTGTTTTCTACTTTTCAAGACTTGTTTGCCTCTAAATATGCTCAATTGACTTTGTTTTTAATGCTTGTTGGGAAGCATTTTCCCATGGAGCCTACTCATTTTCCTTTGGATACTTTTACCAAGGAGTTTAGACCTATTCTTCAATTCTAGCCAAAATCTTAGAAAGAGAAGATACACATATTATTGAAAAGGATATCCTAGGGATGTTCAGTCTGATAATGAGCTCTGAAAATGTTTTTGACATACCTTCTTTCTAGGACAAAACGGTTAATTTTCAATTCACTCACTAAATGTTTCAAATTCAATTCTCTAATTACTTATCTCTTCTTGTATACTCATATTGAAAGATTCATGCACCTGGAATTGAATATCATGAACCCTCACAAGAACAAACAATCAATGGTATTTTGGACTTATGTGGTAAGAATCACTACAAAGAATGAGGGCTTGGTGTACTCTACCACTTCTTTTTTATCAATTGCTTACTCAATTATAAACAGATCTCCTTCACCTTTCATATTACCAAAGGCCCAGTATTTCCTGCAACTCAGTAAGGATGTTAAAGTAGATGATTGGTTTCTATTTGAAGATTATGCAGAAATTTGATTATATGGAGCAGAAGTTGCCCCCTATAGGCTTCCTACATTTGTGGCTATGAGACTATTTTCATTGGAATACATCAGGCAGATTTTGAATGTGGATCAAGTACATTTTTTTCCAGCAAATAAGGGGCACCTATTTAAATTACCGAAGACAGTGGGACCTTTTGTTGTAAATAATAGGCAAGTTATAGGAGAAGTTCAAAAAGTTATTAAAGGTATGAATTTGTAGCTGGGTGAGAAATGGGCATATGACCCTCACCATATCATTTCAAATAGGAGAGTGTAAAATGCTTATTCTCCCTATGTACATGAAGCTCGACTAGATATCAAGAAGCTAGCAAATGGAGGACAAACCAGTTTGTCAGGAGGGGTGGAAATTGAAACTCCTCATCAAAGTGAGAAGAATTTAAAGAGAGGTAGTGAAGATGTCATTGAATTGGAAGAGGGAAAAGATAGGAGTACTAAAATATTTAAGTTATTTAAGGGAGGAATTTCATCATCTGTTTTAGGTTTCCAATTACAATTAGGAGAGGTTATTTGTACACCATCTTCTCCTATTCCATAAGAGAATTAACAGAGCTCTGTTCAATGATAAATCAGTTATATTATCATATTGAAGAAAAGAACATGAAGGTTAAATAAAGCATGGAATCTCACTTAGAGGCTCAATTTATCTTAGATTATCAAAATAGACATCTTTCTGATATGGATTTGGAGAGAAATCAACTCAAACTAACTTTATCACACCTTATTGCTTTGACTGTGTCATCTTCATTAGGTTTCAACACTGTCAATTTGACTGTCTCATCTTCATTAGGTTTCAACACTGTTAATTTGACAGTAAATTCTAGAGAAATCCCACTACCTGATAAAATCAACTTGCATAGGTAGACTAGTGAACTAATATACAGTGACTTGAAAAAGAATTTTGTGGCTACCAGTAGGGCTAAGACTTTATTAGAGAAAGTGGTTAACCAATTAAAATTAGAAAAAGAAAATTCTAGAGCTTTAACCACTCAAAATGAAGAATTAAAGAAATTGATTGTTAAGATTGGGGTTAATCTAGAGGATAGAACTGTTGTTCAAAAGTGGTTGTAGGGAGCTGAGATAGAAATCTAGGTGCTTAGGAAGAAATTGAAGATGCTCTCCACAGAGCATCCAATAGATTCAGAAGTAGCATAGGTAGAAAAAAAAAAATAAGCATTGATTGATGAACTTGTGTAGAAGAATGATGAAATCACCAAAATTAAGGAAATAATTTCTATTTTGCAACAAGAAATTGATTCTCATGTTTGTACTATTGTAGGACAAGCAGATTCTTAAGACCCAGCAGATTAGTTAACTAGAATCATGACTGAGTTGTAGATTTCTGAGAATGAAATGAAGAAAATTCAGAGGGATTATGAAAGTTCCTTCAATATTATGAAAAACATTTAAAGAGACTTAGCAACGTCCAAGGAGAATGTTGAGAAGTATAGAAATCATTTTTAATATGCTTCTCAAGAAATTAAAGAGATGAAAGAAAGGGTGAAAAGAAATATGTCCCTTATTCAAGCCAGCGAAATTTTATGGAATGATATCATCCATACTATGAGGAACATATGGGAATCATTGTATATAGTAGAAGAAGACATGATCATTATCAGAGACATGGAAAGCTTCATCGTTGCTAATAAGCAAAAGTTACAGTAGTGAGCTCAGTTTGCAAAGAAACTGATTGATTTCCTTAACTCAAGATCTTCACAATAGTTAATGGAATTAGGAGTCGAAGAAAGGACTATGTATGTTTTAGAGATTAACAAAATTATTGTGAAGAACCTGTACAGGAAGACAACATAGGAAAAATTAACAGAGGTAAAACAAGTTGTAATGAAATTCAATACTGATTTTGATAAAATAACAAGAGCAAGTTTTCCTTCATGTTGGGACTAGAAGGGAAATCTATTACCCTAGAAGACTTTTGAAACCTTGTTGGTATAATCTAAGAGAAAAATTGATTCAACTCATGAAAGAACAATAATGTTGAAGGGAACAACAATTGTCAATTACTTGCACAGGGATTTCCAGCTTTTATGGTTAATGATAACTCTTTTTATGTACAAACGTACATACAAAAAAATCACCAACTTCAGAATGGCACATACAAAGTTTGCTAAGAGTCCTAGTTTAGATACAACCACCTAGAAAAAGTGTAGAAAATGGATGTCACCGAAAACAACAAGTGCAAAAGTTGGACCTTCATCTGCACCAGAGTCTCATATTACCAAATGAAGTAGTGCCACATGTCATGCAACAATTTTATTTTTATATATTTTCGAAATGATGTATTTAATTTTTCTCTTTTCAATATGTAATCTTTAAAAGAGCTATTAATTCCAAAGTTGTTTAGGAAGTTGGAAGTTTTGGTAGTTGGTAATTTCTTAACTGTCCCTTATGAAATTTTGTATAAAATGAATTCAGAAAGAGAAGTGAGGGTTCTGAGTTTTGGACCTCATAAGCAAAAACTACTTGTATATTTCAATCTTCATATGGATTCGAATAAATAATTCAAAGTGATTCCAGACACCTGTTGAGTACAAAATGTGTTTCCTATTAATTCCATTTTATATTTTTCTTCCTAGGAGAGAGTAATGAAGTTGTTGGCCTTTAATTTTACCGTTATGAAAATCAGTTTGTTGTGAATTAAAGTTAAAATTACTTTAATAATGTGCTCCTCTTTTCTATTTATAATTTCATCTTAACTACATATTTCGTCTAAAGTTGAAACAAAAATTCTTCATTAAGTAGCCTGTGTTGAAGACTTTTCACTATCCTTTTTCACTACACATTCATTAAAATTGTATTCAGCATTAGAAGGCCACTTTGAATGATTTTTTTCCCATAGAAGATTAAGAGGCATAGTTTTTATAATTATAATTTATGGGGTTTTAAACAATGGGACAACCAACTTATTTTATCACCATTCTAAATAAATGTTTTGGGCACTGACCTCTCTTCAGCCAGAGATTGTCTTCCAAGGTACAACACCAAGTAAGCCTCTTTCCCATTCTTCAATTTCTCTAAGGGAAACTTTATGTTCTTTTCTTTTTGTTGTTCTAGACTAGTACACTAGGTCTAGCAAAGATACTTTTGTCTGCAGTTATAAATTCCAAATAATAACTAGGTTCCGATAAAACCCACAAATGTTTGGAAGACTACCTTCAATTCCAAACAAGGTCTTTTCGAGTGGTTGGCCATGCCTTTCAGGTTGACAAATGCCCCTACAACTTTTATTAGGTTGATATACGACATCTTGTGGCCCTTCACCAACTCATTCATGGTGATATATCTAGATGACATGCTCATCTTCAACAAGAGTTTGGAAGAGAACTTGAAACACATTGAACAAGTCCTTCAAACCCTACGACAACACGTGACAACTTGGAAAAATGCACCTTTGGCGTGACCTAGGTCCAATATCTGGGTTACATTATTGATGAGTAAGGCATGCATGTGGATCTAGCTAAGATCCAAGTCATTCGGGATTGACCAGCCCAGACTTGTCTAAAAAATATTCGCAAATTTTTGGGCCTTGCCAATTTGAAGGTTTGTATTGGGATTCTGTCATATCACTTGGTCGTTGAGTAAAGTTACCAAGGGCAGAGTGAAAACAAATTTTTCTAGTATGAATCCCAACAAAAGGAGTTCGTTGAGTTGAAGCACCTTGTCTACTGTACACCTTTACTCACATTTCTAGACCTGCAAAAACCATTTGAACTTGAGATGGACACCTTTGACTATGTTATTGGTGCAGTTCTCACCTAACAAAGACATCCGGTGGCCTATCATAGTGAGACACTTTCCATATAATTTGAAAATACCCCACCTATGAAAAAGAGATGTATTCCATCATGTAGGCCTGTCGAGAGTGGAAACATTACATTTTGTGGAAGGAGATGATCATCCACACAGATTACCAGCCTCTTCAGTTCATGCAAACACAAGGGAAGTTGTAGAATGATCACCATCAGAAGTGGTCCACATATCTACAACAATTCCATTTGAACATCAAATACAAGAAGGGCAACATAAACCATGTTGCATATTGTCTCAGTCGACCCCCAGTTGCAGCATTGACCACTTTCTCAACTCTTATGGCCATGGAACCTCTGGATGGATGCAACTACAAAAATGATCCAGAGTTCGCCACCACATACTAGATGTTAGTGGATGGAAAGAAGGTACCAGACTACCACCTCCAAGACACATTGTTGTGCTACCTAGGGCACCTTTGTGTTCCTTCAAGCGAGCGTGCCAAGCTAATTTGGGACGTGCACAATAGTCAAGTTGCAAGGTACTTTGGTTTGGAGAAAACCATGGTAGTATTGCAGAAGTATTTCTATTGGCCAAAAATTTGACAATATGTTGGAAAATATATCATATCTTGCATCACCTATGTCATCTCCAAGCCAACCATTAAGAAGAAATGCATGTACACTCCTCTGCCTACTCCTAGCTAGCCGTGTGAATCCATATCCATAGACTATATGTTTGACCTTCCTTCTACCAATAATGGTAATGACTGTGTATTTGTGCTTGTTGATAGATTTTCTAAGATGGAAATATTGATGGCTTGTAAGAACAGTAGCACAACATAAGACACTACCAAAATTTTCTTCAAACGAGTTTAGGTAGATTTTGGAATTCCATAGACCATTATATCATATCGGGATAGTAGGTTCTTGAGCACATTCTGGTTGAGCCTTTGGTCATTGTTGGAAACTAATCTCACCAAATTGACTGCATTCCATCCCCAGACTGATTGTTAGATAGAGTTCATCAACAGGATGAGAGTGCACATACTTCACATGTACAACTCCAGGAACTACAGACATGGGATGAGAGTCTTCCCTATGTAAAACATAGCTATAATAGAGCTCTCCATAGCTTGATTCAACAAAACCCCTTCCAAGTGGGTCTAGGATTTCAACCATTGTGCTCAGTTGATGTTACCATGCCTCTGGAAACTACACTGGCAAATTCTGCACATGTACATACCAAAGTTGATAAAATTGTCAGGTTTATTGAACACATCCACTAGTAAGTTCATGATATCTTGGAGAAATCTAATTCCAAGTACAAATAATGTCATGATCAGCGTTAGGTTCCACATAAGTATCAGGTGGGTGACAAGGTATGGATGCATCTATAGAAGGAACACCTTACCAGAGCCCATCGTAAGCTTCGAACACATCAATATGGGACTTACACCATCACCAAGGCTATGGGTGAAAATGATTTCTAGCTAAGTATCACTCCATTCCTTGGCTTGCACCCAATATTCAATGTGGACCGCCTTTGGTCATACTTCTCACCATTATTGGATACATCAGACATCGTTGAGCAGCTAACACCAACAAATCTCAATATAGAGTGCATCGAATAGGCCACAATTGATCAGATCATGAAAACATAGGTTAAAAACACTCGCAAATAGGGAATTCAACTATATCAAGTTGTCAAATCTGAACAACTCCTACACCAAGGAAAGTGGCTCTCTAGGGACCAAGTTCAGTAGAAATTTCCTCATCTCATGGAGGCGCTCAAAACAATGGGGACCATTTCTTCCTAAGCAGGGAGGATTGGTCTAGGTGGATATTGATGGCCACCCACCTATTCCCCCTAGACCCCCAACATTATTTCCTTTCAGTTTCCTATATTTTAAGACAATTACAATTTTTGGTAGCTTTTCAGGTCATGAAATTCCATAGCCATTTTGAGGCCCTATACAATGTTTTTTTGATGAAACGGGAAAATTAATAGTCTATGGAATGGGTTTTCAATCAAAAGTTGTATCCCTTAGATAGATATTTCTAACAAGGTATTGTACACATCAAACAAGGATCGTATGCCAAATTTATGACCCCAAGAAGTTGATGTACCAACTAACCCCAATGAGGCCCACAAAATTTTGGCGCTTCATCTCCTAGGGTTAGGTTTTTGGATTTTTTGGTTTTCCATTGTTTCTCATTAATAAAAAGGCCCTTGGGCCTCATTGTAACATAGTTCAGAGACATGTAATCAACACATCTCTTCTCAAAGACAACTACCATCACCCGAGCTATTCTATTTCCCTCTATGCATGTAATCAACATTTCAATATTTTTTTATTAATGAATTGAAGTTCAATTTTGTTGTAGCTGTGTTTTTGTTTTAATCTTTATTTCATTTCATTCCTACATATCTAGATAATATTACCAGCATTTCCTACACTAATAGTATTATACTATGTTAGGGTGTTCTCAATCATATCTTTAGTTTCTTTTTCCATTTATATTATGGTTATACTTTTGTATAACTATAATTACACATAAAGGAAAGAATATTACTAGCATTTCCTTCTCTAGTAATATGGTTTTGTTTTCATCACATCAATCTCTGTTTAAATATGATTTTAATTTAGATTCTAAATTGAATCATGATATATGGATTCATAATAAAAGTTTATTCCCAAGATACCATGAACAATATGTCTATAGTAAACAAAATACTTCTTCTGTTCAGATATATGTATTATAATTTTATTGCTCTCAATAAAAAATAAAAAAAATTGAACCATATCTAATGTTCAAAGAAGGAAATTCTATTCTCTTCCTTTTTACTTGCATGCTTACTGAGAAAATTTCATCTCCGTAGAACTTCAAATGTAAAAACATAAATTATAAAATGATGGCTATTAAAAAAACAAGATAATCAAGATATGGACTTGTAATTCTATTCTAGAAAGTAAAACTAGAGCTACTAGGCTCCACCCAACCTTGACTCTTTGTATTAAAAGGGTCCCCCGAGCTTCAAGGGCCTGCAATTCAATTTCTTTTATGTTCTTTCTTTTTTTCGTTATACTTCTTACCTCAGTTAAACACTACATGAGTCTCATCTAGTATAGGACAAGAAAACAAACCCTTTTTCCAAATTAGTTGGTAGTTAGTAGCTACCACCTCCTTATCCACTAGGTGGAAAGTAGTTAGTTTTCTCATTAATGAGCCTCACTCTCCATAGCCACCTAAGATAGTTTCCTATCTTATTGGGAGATTTATTGATCAATGAATTTTCATAATTTAATAATCTAATCCTCAGATTAGATCCCTAGGTCATACTGCATCAAGGGTAACCAAAATTTCATAATTAACTTGCATCCCATAGTTTCTCTTCACCCAATTGTAGCTTCATAATTATTTTATAGATTTTTATATTAATAATTTAATAAAACAACTTTATATAAGGAAACTAACATTAACATAATATTGATAAACCAGTCCCATTTTAGTTTTATAGTTAAAACAAGAAGTAAACATAACATATAAAAAATTTACAAATAAACACTAACTCAGGGGATATGATCACACTTTAACATTGTTAAAGTTCATGTAAATTTCATAAATTTTCACTATGGATCAAATTTTTGACCCATTGAACTTCTCTTAAGATGCACACTATTTAATGAATTTAGTGATTTTTTCCCCATAGTTTGGGTCCTTTACTATTGTCGTTTTTCAAATGGCCATAACTTCTCATTTGGGAGGTGTTTTCCAAAGTGTGATATATTGCTAGAAAGGTATCAACGAGGAATATCCAACCATAGTATCCATGTACTCATTATGACATCATAATTTCATTTAAAACTTATTAAATTCAAACTTCTTTGACTTCGTGTGATGTGATCATACAAGAGATCAAGCTATCATATTGCTTCATAGATGACAGTCTTTCTTCCTTAGGCATTCCCTTTGACATCAATGACAACACAATGTGCAACAATATCCCCCTCTATCATTTATGGAAACGCCACCAAACATTGATGGTCATTGATAAAAATAGGTCAAAACTCCAAACTCCCCTTGACATGCTACGAAGGAATTCTACTTGCTTGTGTTACTTCCCTTATTTGTCACTTCTACATTCTCTCTTCCAATTTTCCTGCACAAAGTATGTCTTTATCCTCCTACTCAAAGTCTATTATGAATGTCTACATACTCTCCCCCTTTAACATCAATGGAAAAGTGTCACAACTATCCATAATTATGTGTGGACTTGATCATATTATAAGTGGAATCTCCCCCAAGACCATGTTGTTAGTGTCTTCCAATGCTTCTCCAACTATTCTTGCATGTTAATGATGACATGATAGAGTCTCATCCCTAAGACAAATGCTTCCTTTTCCTGCAAGTGTATGTCAGTGCTCACTAAGAGTCTCCCCCCAAGGCCATACTTCCTATTGGTGTTTTGACCTTATCCTATGGACATGACAATGTCCATTTATGACCATACTCCATTTTTCTTTTACATTTGAGATATCATAAAAAATCACACATTAGAAATTTTGAGGTCTAAAATGGGCCTCCTAAGGAATATTATAAATAATAGTAGAAATAATAAAATAAGATTAGATTACCTCATCAGGTTTTGGAGGGAAAAAAGAAAAAAATTACTTTTTCAACTCTTATTTTCAACTTATTTCCCTATGATTTTACTCAAATTTCGAGCGGGAGAACTTATTGGATGCAGACTTTAATTTTGCATCCAATGAATATTCATGTTTCCTACTTTCAATAAACCCTAATACACAAAATGTAAAATACAAGAAAAAAT
This sequence comes from Pinus taeda, assembly GCA_000404065.3. NCBI lineage: Eukaryota > Viridiplantae > Streptophyta > Pinopsida > Pinales > Pinaceae > Pinus > Pinus taeda. The sequence goes on from APFE030621495.1 coordinate 28,816, forward strand.
GTGAACAATCACATTTTTTCATGTATTTCACATTTTTCATGTAGTGGGGTCCATTGACAGTATGCAACATGGGTACCTCTTGGATGAAAAATTAAATTCCACATCCAACAAGTGCTTCTGCTCAAAATTCATGTAAAATAATAAGGAGATAAGTTGAAAATAAGAGTTGAAAATAAAGTTTTTTTTGTATTTATTTTAATTTTATCCTTTTATCTTTTTATTCCAAAAATGGTGAATTATCCCCCATGGCTGATATCATCATATTGAATCCCATTATTTCATAGAAAGTTTATTTTTGATGTAAATTTTTGTTTTGATGTCCATTTATTATCTCAAAATTTCTCTATTGCTTTCCAATCCAAATGGAAACTCTTCTTGTCATTGTTCATGTGCTACCCTACAATTTATCCTTCATAATCTCACTTTGTCAAGTTTTGATTCAACAAGTAATGATCTTGAGGAAGCCTTCACCAAGGGATTAAACCTGAGGAGTCAAATCTTATCATGGTTATTCTTGTCTCCTTCTCTATGATGTAAAGTTAATCCTTGGATTAATAGCAAGCCCCTCTCTCTTCTGTCCTCTCAAAGTGAGTATGCAATCTCATGCTATATGGACTTAATTATGACATATGTAACATATAATTTTTGGCTTCAACATTTGTGGAAACTATTTTTGTGACCTTCTAACTTGATTTGCATGCCTCCATCTAGGCATTGTATATTTTTACTTATATATTCAATAGGTTATGTGATATGTTAAAACATAAGACAATAGATTACTCTACTCATCAGAGGAAACCAAAATTGATTGATGAAAAAAATAAGCAAAAAAGGAATAATTTCAATTGCACATAACACATTATTTCTCTGGGGAAAGAAAATTCTCAAAACCCTAAATATCTATATTGCATTAACTAGAAGATCTAAGAAGAAAATACAATGCTTGTTCAACCCGTACAATTCCTGCACAAGTACAATATATCTCTCTGCTTCAAAAACTAGCTCAAGCCAACACTTAGCCAAATTTGTTCCCTGCCAAGCCCCTACTTCCTTGCACAATTCCTAAGAGAATTATCCCATATTTAGGTGGGAAAATCCCTCACCATAACTGCGCAATCCATCATAGGCCTTCTACGGATTGCATGCATCATCTGTACAACTTGAAAAAGTATAAAATTGATAGTACACTCTAATCTCAACTGGGTCTTCCTCTGAACTAACATGCATGAGTTATTATGAGTGAATCATCAGTTAACTAGTGGAGCAGTGAAGTTGCACTGGTGCCAATCCACATTACTATACCTCCTACTAGTTCCTCCAACAATTGGAACTAGTTTAACTAACTATAACTCAGTTAGGCTGAGTTAATTAATTACAACTCAGTTAGGCTGAGTTAATTAATTACAACTCAAAAGAACTCAACACCCCTAAAATTTAGGGATCACTCTACATGACTCTAGATAGACTTCCAAACTCTAGATAAACTTCCAACTCAATTTTACTAAGCCAACGAAGTCAAATTAACTTAGTTAACTATTACAAGTTGTTATGAGAATAGAATTTCAATTTAATTCCTAATTTAATTCATGGACAAATTAAATTAGGATTTCTTGTTGTTAATTTTAGCACTCCCTCTCAACAAGAAAGGGATTATCTACTACCTTGATCCTGCCTCTGTGAAACTTGAATTTTCATCTTGACAAATCCTTTGTCAAAATATTTGAATCCTTCTCCTCTGTGAGAATGTGCTCCAACAACATAATTCTCCTCTACACACAATCTCGAAGATGATGATACCGGATATCAATATACTTGGACCAATCATGAAAAACTAGACTCTCAGAGAGTTCGATACAAATATGATTGTCAAAGTAAATCATAGTTGAATCCATCTGCTAAACAAACAAAGTAACAAGAATCTTCCTCATCCAAATACCACACAAGTTGCTTGACTAGCTTCCATGTACTCTACTTCTATTGAACTGAGTGCAACTGATCTCTATTTCCAGTTGTACCAAGAAACAACTGATAACCCAATATTGAAGATCCCACCTAATGTGCTCTTCCTGTCAGATGGACTTGTTGTGAAGGTAAATCCCCTCTGCGAAGAGAGGTGATCCCTCTAGCCCAGTGAGTGGGTCTAGTAACAAATTAAACAAACAAACATACACTTTCCAAGCTTACGTTTAACAAATGTAGAGAGAAGGAGAAACCTACCTCGCTCTGATACTAATCGCTCAATCCTTTGGAGATGACTTTGAATCTTTCACTCTAGGCCTCACTCCTTACTTGTTCTTCATGTCCAATTACCTGCAAGGAAGATCAAAGAGCTATGTAAAATACAAGAGTATCTATGGCATACATCAAACGTAAACTACTTAATATATCAAGGAGTATTAAGCTAAAAGTATCAAAATTTACACAATTACGGAAAGTGAACATTAGATGTATATATTAATAAGCTAAAAAAGGAAGCATACAGCCTATGCCTTGATGTTAGAGACCTCCTTTTGGTGTATGTCCAAGTCCAAGCAAAGACTATTCAAGAACTCCTCCAAGCTACAATGGGTAGCATGTAAGCATAATCTCATCATAGGGATGCAACCATCAATGACCAACCATTTGGGGATGGAAGGGAGTGAATTTATAGGAAGAGAGAGGGATTTAGGGATCCAAAAAAGAGGGAGGAAGGTCCACATCTCAAGGGGAAATCCCATGATGATAATATAAAGAGGTCCAAATGGGAGAGCTTGACCATATCAACAACAATCAATATCTAGCTCGTTGTTCTCGAAGGTTCTAGTGCACAAAGCTTCTCCTCTAGTTTGGGAAAAATGACTAAAAGAGGTTCAACATGGGTTTTCTTAACAAACCCCGCACTGGCAGTGCTAGTGTATAACTTTGAAACCTGCTATCAACATAGGCAGGCAATGGAGCAAAGCACATTGATGCTAAAATTCAGGTTTTTAGTTAAACTTCTTCATAATTGATTTGGGGTAGTTTTCCTTTGATTGTTCGGGGAGGTTTTGGTTTGTATGTCATGATGGATATGTTGCACAATAGTCAATGTTTTTGCACTTCGGGATATGGAATAGGAAGTGAACAGGAGGTGCGGCAAAATATTGTGTAACAGATGCACCCTAAAGCATGAAGGCAGAACAGGGAATGATGGCTTAGATGCTTTACAAGTCAATGCAATGACTAGAACAACACCGCCAGGATAATTATAAATCGAGCGTATACATATACATATACATATACATATACATATCTAACATCTCTGATGATCATGCCTAATGATACATGAATAGGCATCTAATTGATACATGAATCCATAGTATGGTTGCAGCCATCTGAATAAAGAGGAAAACATGTGTACAACCATGAATAACTCATAACTCCACGCAACTTGGATTTTATCAAATAGAATCCAAGGTCTTATGCTCCATCTCAGTCAGATCAATGTACGAATTATAACATGTGGATAGATGTGTCGAAGTTGAACATGATAGAAAACCACCTAATTACCAGTCAATGATGTAAACCATTAACAGTCACGAGAGAAACCAACAATAATGACAATGGATCTCAAGGTACAATTAGCACAATCCATGGATGTGAATAGTGAAGTTGAAGTCAAACACCCATGGAATCATCTGATCGAAGGTTAATGATGTAAACCTATCATCGAATGTAAAGAACTTTCCATTGAGGCATGAAATCTCTAAGGTATTGGAAGGGATTTTCTAGATCATCTTCCTAGATAATGAGCTGAAGTCAACAGGAAGAAATCTATCAAAGGAGTGCGATAATGAATCCCATATCATCGACATGAAACAAGGGGATGTAGTAGAGTAGATAAGTGTGATCCAAGATTGTGGTAGAAAGTAAGGTAGTGTATAAGTGGTAAAGAAATGGTGATAGGACTTCTCTTGAACATATCAGCGACACAACTCTGGAGTTTGGCAGAATTTGACTCAACATAGGATCAGAGGTCATAATGACGAAGCAGTATAATCAAATGAGAGGAAAATTTGATTTCCCAAACCCGGGAAGGAAAATGACTAAGTGTGGATGTCCCAAACCTGACACGAGCAATAAATGAGTGTCATGTTCAAGAGCAACATGCTGCCTTTACAAAATACAAGAGATTATCACTTTCACTTTTTCCCCCACCATTTCTAGTTAGTACCCTATATATTTTTTATCGCAATATTGAAGGGGATAGCATATTCCTTCCATATAAGTTCATCCTTCAGATGAATCCATACTAGTAAGTTTTACGAGTCCTAGAAAGGAGAAACTCGGCCTTGTCATGGTGACAAGTCCTACGTCGTTTTAAGTTTTATGAGTCCAACGAAGGGGAAACTCGACATCTTTTTCATGTTTAGAAAGTTTGAAAAAGAAGCAGAAAAGAAAACTCAAAGGTCCCTTTTCGTAAATCGTCTCTTGAATCCAAAAAGATAGAAAACAATATCCAAGAGAACCTCTTAGCCATGTTCGACTAAGGTGTTCCTTTTTTGTACAACCATCTATCTTAGTTCGAAAAAGGCTTATATTGAGTAGATGTCTTTTCATTTAATTTTACGAGTTCAAAAAGACAAGTGCTCGGAAATCTTTTCATATTTCAAGAGTTATAAAATAGCTAAAAGATGACTACTTCTCGAGGAATGAGTGGTATAAAAGGATAGAAATAAGTTCTAGTGATGATGGAACTGTTCAAAACATGTAAAGGTCAAGAGGCTGGCTAATAAGACCACTCATCGCAGATGTTCCTCAGGCAAAGTTAAAACAACCAAGTGAAAGCATATGATTGGCCGAAGAGATGGTGACGATGGATTGAAACAACCATGGCCCATCTATCAAAAACAAGCTGATAAAAATGGCAATCACAAGAGGTAAAATGGGAGTGGTTTCATTTTTACAAAAGCTTGAAACATGGGAAACTATGCTTGAGTATACTTGAAGATAGTTTCATTTTTTCACAAGCTTGAAACATGGGAAAAAACCATGCTTGGATTAGGTTTCATTTTTACACAAGCTTGAAATGAAAACAAACTACGCATGAGATAAGTTTGCATGCCCTTAGCATAATGACTCAATTAGAGGTACATGCCCCCCAAGCTTTATTTCATTCACCTAAGTAGACTACTGGTTACTAACAAGTGGATGGAATGAAGGTTTACTTATGAGATCTAGTGAAAGATTTGACTAAGAATTTACGAGATCTAATCAAAGACACGAATTGGAAGGGGATTTGTTTCATTTTTTAACGAACATGACACAGGAAAGTAACCATGCTGATGACACCTATTTCATTTTTTAACGAGGTTGAAATAGTAAAAGAACTATCCTTGGGGGAACCTATTTCATTTTTTAATGAGGTTGACATAGTAAAATAACTATCCTCATGACCTTGATCATGGACTATAAGGGACCATGGCTTCCATGAGGTTCTCATCAGATGGGAGAAAAAAAATCTGGAAGGGATACATGTCCAGGGATGCAAATGAAAAATCGATGTCCAATGCCCCTAGTACATTGCATACTACAACTACTAGATCATTAGTAGATGAGGGTTTGGAACAGGTGGCCATGTAATTAACCTATGGCAGGGTTGATACCACTTGCATATAAGAACCATTTAGGGATGATGGTTGATTAGGAGTTGATTCATGACCAATGAATGTATTTTGATCAATGATCATAATTCTTCCTTCCTGTGAGAAACACATCACTCGAAAGAGGGAAGAGACAAGAGCTCCCATGACGTAAACATAGTCACAGCCAAGGAGTAGATTAAAATCCAATGGGCCTTAGACAACCATCACGTCTATATCGACATTCTTTCCTCCCAAAGTAATAGGTAACTTAGGAAGGATCCCTAACGGTTGATTGGTTCCTCTATTAAAAGCTAATAGATTCTGGGTGACGAAGATAAGATGTGGAGAACCTAGAGCTTTCCAAGTAGTCGAGGATAAAATACTAATATATCCACCCTCGTCTATGATTGTGCTAGGTACAACCCTATTGTAAGCCTGTCCTATAATATGGAAAGCCACATAAGATGAAAGGTGATATCGTTCTAGTCGACTCTAATCAAAATAAGTGACCAAAATACTCAGAGAGGGTGTCCTAGGAATGTGAGAGTTTCCCTCTTGCATTATGGGAATAGGAGAACTGCTCTCATGCACCTCAAGAATGAGAGGATTTCCCTCTAGTTCATTCAAAACAGAAGAAAAAGAAGAACCTAAGTAGTATGAGGTTCACTCTCTACCAAAAAGGTAAGGCTAACTGAAGGTGGAGCCAAATCTACCATTTGCTCAACCAATGGTTGTTGGGAACAGGTCCCTTGGGGTGAATTTTGGGGTTAAAAGCCTAAGTTTTGGGGCTAAAAGCCTGAATTTTTTGTAAATAATGTAAAGTATCCACATTTTGTGGTCGTAGAGCGTGAAGATGTAAGCAGTCAAAAAGGGTTTCTACCCTCAGTTTAGATCTTTTGTGTCATCTTGATGAGATCTTCACTTGGTCCAGAGACCATGGGATTGTATAAAAAGGGAGTCTTAGAAGAGTCTAAGGTAGTTCATAAGTTTTTGGTAGAGTTCTGAGTAATTTTATGGGTCTGTGAGTGCTAAGAGTGGAGAGTCTTAGTGTAGGAAGAGCCTCTGCAACTGAGTGCGTAGAGGCCTAGGGTAAAAGTGCACATCTAAGTGCGCAGACCCATACAGTTGTGTGCATAGGGTAGTCAGAGTCTGTACTAGAAATCTGGAGTATCAATAAAGAGAATTATTCTGGAATTATTTGTGTATGTGTTATTTTACTTTTGCTATGAATGTTGCGATTATGTTATGTTGAATACTGCAGTTATGAATTAACACTATATTGATGCACGAATCTATGTATTTTACTTTTTCATATGAACGCAAGTAAGAATATCTATTTACACGAAGATAATCGTAATGCATGTTAAAGTTAAACAATACTTAAGTGAATTTGAGTAAATATAGAAGTAAGAGTAATTACAGAGGTGCATAAGTGCATGTTCTATCTATTTAGGATCTATGAAGAATGATCAGAGACTTGCACAAAGGCTTCAAGGATGAATAAGAGAAGTACTTTGATAAGCCCTAAAAGGCTTATCGGTTTGAGCGGAGGAAGGATTAGGGAATATAACCGACATCACAACCATCTTAGGGTGTAGAAACTTGGCTATTGCATCCCCCCATATTGCTTCGGGTGAAACTTCAGTCCGCGTTCCGTGGATTGATGCCGAAAGGCCCAGTAGTGTAGGGATTTGCTTGGCTACTTAATGTTGAACCTGGATCATGGCCCATTAAGCCAACAAATGGTTCTGCTACCAAGACCGTATCTACATAACGAGATGTGTGATGTTGAATCATTGGAATCCAACTGAGAATGAGATTGAAGATTGGTTGGATAAAAAAGTCCATGAATTCATGGCAAAAGGAAACAGGAATATGGAATTGATGAAAGAACAGTGGTTGGACAGATATCTGTACATAGAGATACACAAAATATTCTTATGTTCCTTCCCAGTTGAATTATACAAGTGGATTGCGAAGTTGCCAGACGGCCAAGGTAGGTGGAGGCTTGATGGTTCGATTGTCTAGACCCTAGAGTTAGTGCGGAAATTTGAAGCCTTTGAAGATAAGATCATGTGCATTTTCAATCATTGGCTTAATTGTATCATAGGAGGGTTTGTGACAAAATTTGCGGTTGATACTTCAGTTACTTATAGAGAAGCAGAGCACCGCTTCTTCGAACGGTCGTGAGGAAAGTATTTGAAATCGTTAAATACTTGGATTAAGATGTTATTGTGTGAAAAGTAGGTTACGCAGTTACAATGATGTTTGGGGCTAGCAAAGTGGAAGAACTTTTAGGGTCAGAGGAAGAAAAGGCCTTGAATATAGCCTACTAATTGAACCTCCTCTAAGTGACGATGAGGGAGCAGCATAGGCTTCTCCGCAGAGCACTATTTAGTTGATAAAGAAAGGGTTCCCACAAATACCTCATCCACCCACACCACCTCCATCTCCACCCCCACCGCTTACACCCTCACCCACACCACCGTCACCTCCACCACCATTCAACATGGCGAACTCTGTAAAGATACCTGTGTTCAAGGGCATGAGAAATGAAGATCTAGACTAGTTTTGGTTTGTCATGAAGGCTTTATGGGAAGCTCAGAGTATCATGAATGATCAAATGAAGAAAGTGACATTGGTTAGTGCTTTGCAGGACTGCTCACTAACATGGTACATTAAGTACTGCACAGATAATATGATGTCCGCATTGGCAGATATCCAGACTACGATAAATAAAGAAACCTAAGTCTAAGGCGCAATCAATTGTGGGATCCAAAGAGATCATGATGAAGCCTGGTGAGACGCCATGGGATTTGGATCAGAGATTGAAGTGTATGATCCATGAGGCTAACATGAATCTGACTGATGGGCAGCCACAAACGGTTTGTGGCCTCACTCCTACCTCATCTAAGGGTTGCACTATCACAACAGAAGATTGGGACACGGGAAGAAGCTCTGGAAAACACGATGAGATTGCACGAGACAGCAATGCAAGATGCTAATCTGGGGTTCAATATATTCATGCGTAGTTGCAGAACCTTTACCTCGAAATGCAAAGTGTGAAAAAATATAGAACAACTCTACCAGAGGCACGCAAATAAGTGTGGTGCCTAAAGTGAAAAAGCCAGGGGCATGAAAAAGATCACTGTCAATTTTTCGCAAATTATGTTGCAATAGGGGGGCCAATGCCTCTAAGGCCGGAAGATGTAGCAGGGATAAGTACATGGCCTGTGCTATGGTGTGCTATCTGTGAGGTAGCTGGGAAAGATGCAATAGACAATTTCCATTTGCTGAAGAAATTCATACAGACACTGCAACAAATCTTCTGCAACTTTTGTCAATATGTGGGTCATGATGAGCACAATTACCTAAGTTATGAATTAATGATGGACAAGACACCTACATACAGGGTGCAAGAAAAAACACGGCCTCTGGACCAAGGTGCTGGAGAAGCGCGAGGTTAGTATCAGGGGCACAGACGAGGCCGAGGTGGAGGAGGACTTGGTAGAGGTCGAGGGTAGGTTATTTGTTACAATTGTGGAGGACCAAGACACTGAGTGCGAGAATGCCCAAATTTGATGCAGCTGTCATGCCACTATTGTACTCAATTTGACCATGTGACAAAACTTTGCCCTATATTGTTAGCTAAGATATGCGAGAAGGGGGTGCAGCCTTAGCAACTGACTCAGAACCTACAGATGATGAGGGCTGAGCCTCACAAGGAAGAACCTAAGGTAAATATTGTGTTGCGTAGTGGAGCAACGACTAGTGAGGACAAGGGGAAGTAGCATGAAGAAGGTGAGTGGGTCCGCAAAGCACCAGAAAAGGAGATCAGGTTTGATCTAGAACATGTGAAAGAAACATTTATGGAAGCGAAGAAAAGTTTCGATGAAGCCTCTACCTCAAGGAGTTAAGAGAAGTCGGTTGAAGAAATGGACCTGTCCATGATTACCATGTTCTTGGAGACTTGCATGAAACTGCTACACGATAGCAAGGCTATGAAGGGACTACAGGAGCTTATCAATAAGTGTGCTAGCAAGGAAAACACTACTGATGGACTGCACATAGTTAGAAAGCTTGGTAAGCATAAGGCAAGAACTGGAGGTGAGATGAGACTCACCGCACAAATAGGAGAATACAAAATGGACCAAGTTATCTTAGACCTAGGTTCTGAAGCGAATGTTTTTCCAAAACAAACATGGGAAAGAATGGGAAAAATTGTGCTACATTGGTCTCCAATTCAGTTAAGGATGGAAAATCAATAGAAAATCATCCCAATGGGGAGGTTGCGGGGTGTAATAGTTGACATCAAAGGCGCAAGTGCACTAGCAGATTTTGAAGTGATAGAGATTGTGGATGACAACAATCCCTACCCCGCACTCCTTGGGATCGATTGGGCCACTAACATGAATGGGGTAATCAATCTGAAGAAGCGAAAGATCATATTTGAGAAGAAATTGCTCCACGTAGTGGTGCCACTAGACCCTGCAGAAGGACCGCACTATACTAAACCACTTCGCGATTATGAAAGTGATGACAATTTGGACAAAATTTACAAGATAATGACATGAGATCAGGGTTGGGTGAATTCGATAGTAGATGCATGTATTGCATGGGATCGTGAAAGTTCTTGCATATCAGATTTAGATTAAGAACTGAAGCACTGGCAAAATCAACTACATGAAGTATCTATGTTGCACTGTAATATGATGACCAAGTCGTTGCATTGTGTATCATCATAGGCAAGAAATATTCCTTACTATGATGGTTTAACTTATTTTGATCACTTTTTGGATGTATTTGAGAGATAAGTGCCAGAGAAACATCACTTCTAGGCCCTAACTTGAGCGTTGTGTGCTACATTTGCGACATGGTGGGGCACTCACAAGGACAATTTTCATGATTGGTGCATAGAGAAAAATGATGAGAGTGCGGTTTGCTCACCCACAAGTACAACTAATAGAAAAATATGATGGGAGAAATGATCCACACAAACATTTGGCTAAATGGACTGAAGTGTATAGAGTGAAGCCTCATCTGGAGTGGGTCCATCTATTTTTTCATACCTTGGATGTTATACCGATGAATTGGTAATTGGAGATGGAACTCCACCATGGCACTAAAGAATGGGATGTTTTGCACCAAGGATTTTTTATGACATTCAGCTTTGAGGATGGGTTTCAAAGTATCGATGAAGCATTAGAGGAGGTTAAGGCAGCAATTTTCAGGATACCACAGGATCCTCTAGATTTGATTCAACCTGATTGGACTACCTAGTAGAGCCACGCGTTGGAGTGCTACAATGTAACAACAAAAGAAGAAGATGAAGACCTGAGGAAGATTAATATTCCAGAGACTGAAGGTCGTCACGAAATTGAAGGACCGCAACTAGAGAACCCATACATAACCGAGCCGGTCAAAACCAAACTGGTGAACATTGGCACGTGAAGATAACCATAATGCATGTTAAAGTTAAACAATACTTAAGCAAATCTGAGTAAATACAGAAGAAAGAGTAATTATAGAGGTGCGTAAGTACCTATTCTATCTATTTAGGGTCTGCAAAGGATGATTAGAGACTTTCATGGAGGCTTCAAGGACGAATAAGAGAAGTACTTTGATAAGCCCTAAAGGGCTTATCGGTCTACATGAAGGAAGGGTTAGGGCATATAACCGACATCAAAACCATATCAGGGTGCAAAAACTTTGTTCCTACATCCCCCCATACTGCTTCGGGTGAGACTTCAGTCCGTGCTTCGCGGATTAATGCCGAAAGGGCTAGTAGTGTAGGGATTTTCTTGGCTACTTAACGTTGAACTTGGGTCAAAGACCATCAAGCCAACAAATGGTTCCATTGCTGGGACACGAACCTGGGTCTCTCGGGAGAGATCCAAATATCGTAACTAGATAGACTACAACAGAAGTTAAAGAGTAGCACACGACCGTTGTCAAAGATGCAGTAGCAACTATAGATGTCACTGTGAAGGAGTGCATTGCGCTCTTTGAGCAGGTTCTTGAAGTAGTTACCAACCTACAGGAGGATCCCACTATGCATAGGCTGGAGACAGATTCATGGGAGATATAGCAGTGATATGATGAGGTTAAAGCAATGACGCGTACCATCGTTATTACACAAAGGTTAGTGAAGTTTCAGGAAGCAAAGGCATTGTAAGAACAGGTGGATGCATCTTAGTGCAAGAATACAATATTGAAGGCTAGATTGGGGCTTTGGCTAGAAGAGGCCTATCTACTCACTGCCTCCATTGAAGGTAAATTGGCCAGTCTACAGGCAACACAATAGAAAATATAGGCAGATAGGAAAGATCTAGTGACGGAGTAGCTGGTCGAGTAGGTGAAGCAAGTGGCAACGTAGTGCATGGCCGAAGTCGCAGTGGTACAAGTGGAGTTGGGAGATCTTCACGACAAGATCTTCGTGCCAACAGAGTGACTCGGGGACGAGTCAACAGATTTGTGTTGGGTCCTGTTGGGAACGGGTCCCCTGGGGTCAATTTTAGGTTTAAAAGCCCATGTTTTAGGGCTAAAAGCCCAAGTTTTTTGTAAAGAAGGTAAAGTCTCTGCATTTTGTGGTAGCGAAGCATGAAGATGTAAGCATTCAAAGAGGCTTTCCGCCCTTAGTTTAGATAGTTTGTGTCGGCTTTATGAGATTTGCCCTTGGTCTGCAAACCATGGGATTGTATAAAAGGGGAGCCTTAGAAGAGTCTAGGGAAGTTCATAAGTTTTTGGTAGAGTTCTGAGTAATTTTATGGGTCTGTGAGAGCTATGAGTGAAGAGTCTTAGCCTAGGAAGAGGCTCTACAGTTTAGTGTGCAGAGGCCTAGGGTAGAAGTCCACAGCTAAGTGCGTGGACCCTTGTAGCTGTGTGTGCAGAGTAGTTAGAGTCTGTACTGGAAATCTATAGTATCAATAAAGATAAGTATTATGGAATTATTTGTCTATGCATTATTTTACTTCTGTTACGAATTTTGCGATTATGTTATGTTGAATATTGGGGTTATGAATTAATGTTATATTGATGCACAAATCTATGTATTTTACTTTGGCATATGAATGCAAGTAAGAATATATGTTTATACGAAGATAACTGTAATGCATCTTAAAGTTAAATAATACTTTAGAGAATCTGAGTAAATACAGAAGTAAGGGTAATTACAAAGCCGTGTAAGTGCATGTTCTATCTATTTAGGTTCCATGAAGGACAATCAAAGACTTTCATGGAGGCTTCAAGGACAAATAAGAGAAGTACTTTGATAAGCCCTAAAGGGCTTATCATTCTGTGCAAAGGAAGGGTTAGGGCATATAATGAACATCACAACCATTTAAGGGTGTGGAAAGTTGGTTCCTACATCCCCCCATACTGCTTCAGGTGAGTCTTCAGTCCGCACTCCGTGGATTGATGCCGAAAGGGCCAGTAGTGTAAGGATTTGCTTGGCTACTTAACGTTGAATGGACTCACGAGACTCACTTTCAGAGAGAGTAGGGTTGACCAAAGATGACTTTTGATCAATCACTAGATCAACTAGTGGAGGATCAGGGGAAATCTTTTGATAACCAGCCAGAAGACAAGGCTGGGAAGTAGTAAGGTTTTCCAACTCTTTGTAAGCTTCATCCATAAGAGGAAAAAGGTGAATGGGATGATTACCTTCACATAACTTACAGGGAAATATGACTTTTCCCTTTTTCCCATGGACCTTATTATTACTAGTTGAAGGTTTATCACCAACATGATCTCCATAGGCTAATGACAAAGGTTGATGTGAACTTGTGGACCATACTTCTAAGACCTTGGGAATACCGGGTCAATTCCAAAGAAGGTGGTCACTCTTACATAACATGAAAGGGAATTTTACTTTTCGGGGTTGGTTGGAAGATTTTTCTACATTAGTTGCATCCGTAGAAATGGTTACATGGTTGTCCCCTTTCTTATTTTTCTTCTTCTTCTTCATCCTCTTCTTATTCTTCTTAGCTTCCTAGTTACTAGAATCCAGACTTTTACCAAGCGAAGAGGAAGAATGGGGTGAAGAAATAGGTGAAGGAGGTGAGGGGTCAACTTTAGGAACAATTTGTGGTTGATGTTGTTTAGGAGGAGGAGAAATCAGTTGAAAATAACTTTGGACACTCAGGATCACCGAGGTCAAAAATAACCAAACTGGCAGACCAATGGTCAATCCAGGAAGGGACAATGTTTCCATATAGTGAGCACCAGTATTTCCAAAAGAAGGAAAAGGACTAGGATTAATGTCATAAGGGTGTCCTTGACTAGTAAACTCAAGAAATATTACCATTGATATCAACCTAAGATCTACTAAGGAGTATTTCCACAGGAAGGATGTTGTTCTGTGGTCAAATAATTGATTTTAGAAATTAACAAAACAAAATAAAAAAAGGGGTAAGATAAGAAAGAGGGTTTACCAAGTATCCATGAACCGCTATATACAACTTAGCCAAAACCAAGGACTTAACGTACGACATCCAATATCCTTGTATGTTGTGTTCGGTGTATCATGTTTACAAGGTGGTTGACTCGGTTACCTGTGGCTAAAGGATAGCAACCTAGTGGGGTCTCCCAATATATATGTGATGGCACGGGTAGTCCAAGTCCATGTTATCATTTTCTAATGCATAATCGTTTGATGAGAGAATCCCCATATACTTTTCATACATGGAGTGCCTCTGATATACCCGAGAGTACTGGAGAACGATCATATATACTTTTGTATGTGGAACAGGATATCACCCTTGGGATACAATGCTGGTAGATAATGACAATTGCTAGGTTTATAGACGTCGAAACATGTCTCTAGCCTAAACCTCTAAATTCTTTTCTTAAGTTCCAAATGCTCCTTAGGTTAATTTTGGGCTCAAAACAATGTCACGTGAACACCTAAAGTGCAACTATATGAGAAAAAAAAACTTTTCATTTCAATGAAAGATAGACTAATCAAGGGAAGAAATTTCAATCAATAATGCATCAAACAAAATGCATCAAGCAAAATTCCTTTCACTAACTTTTATTTTAGTCTTCCAAATGGAATGCTAAAAGTAAAAATGATTTTCACTTTTCACTATCCTAAATGCAACTTTTCTAAAAGCAAAATGATTTTAGTTTACTAAGATGCACTTACATGAATTGTGCTCTTCTTTTCGTTTTGAATGATTTGATGCACCTAATACAGTTTTTAGCTTTCAATCACTTAAAAATGTGATCTATTTTCAATGATGAATCTCAAAAAATAACTTTTCAATGCAACTAATCTAATTCATTTTCATGAAAAGTAAATTTTGAAATACAAGCTAAAACAAATGCAAAACGATGTTTTCAACGATTTCCACATAAAACAACACTCAATCAATCAACAAAATCAACATCTCAATGACACCAACAAGCAACAAATGATGACCAATTGACTAGAAACCCTAGAACTCAATTAGATTTCACATCAAATCCAATGAGACAAATTTTTCAAATTAATCAAGACAAACAATCAAAAACACTGACAAATCCAAGCATATAGGATGGGAAAAGACCTCAGGGGCCAAGACACACTGGATTTTGATAGAGAAACCCAAAACATTCTCACATTCAAGGATCAACGCTACTTTATATAGCAAAACCCATGTTGACAAGGTCATCAACGCTACTTTTCAAAACAAAACCCTTGTTGTCAGCACTACTTTTCATAGAAAAACCCATGTTGGTATTTAGCGTGGGTAAAGAGTGGAAGACAGGGTTTCCAATGCAAATATACAGGTAAAAAAAGGCATTTCCAATGCAACTGTCACTGATAAAACTCACGCTGAGTGAGGAATATGGGAAAAACAAAAATATCTCACAAACACTCCAAACTTAGCACTCTAAGTTAATAATTAGTGAATGTGCAGACCTATACAGCCTCAAACTAACTGAAAACTCGATGGTCGGTTAAACTAATCAAGATATCAGATGAGAAAAGAGATTTAAGAGGCTATAGCTTCCCCAATGGAGTCACCATTTTTGTTGTGAAGGTAAATCCCATATGCGGACAGAGGCGATCCCTCTAGCCCAATGTGCGGGTCTAGCAACAAACTAAACAAGTTAACATACACTTTCCTAGCTTATGTTTAACAAATGCAGAGAGAAGTAGAAACCTACCTCGCTCTAATGCTAATCGCTTAATCCTTTGGAGATGACTTTGAATATTTTGCTTTGAGCCCCACTACTTACTTTTTCTTCATGTCAGAGTACCTGCAAGGAAGATCAAAGAGATATGAAAAATAAAAGAGCATATATGGCATACATCAAACATAAGCCACTCAATAGTTCAAGGAGTATTAAGTTAAAAGTATAAACATTTACACAATTATGGAAAGTGAACATCAGATGTATATATTAATAAGCTAAAAAGGGAAGCATACAACCTATGTCTTTATGTTGGAGACCTCCTTTTGGTGGATGTCCAAGTCCAAGAAAAGACTCTTCAAGCACTCATTCTCCAAGCTAGAATGGGTAGCATGTAAGCATAATCTTATCATAGGGATGTAGCAATCAATGACCAACCATTTGGGAATGGAAGGGAGTGAATTTATAGGAAGGGAGAGGGAGTTAGGGATCCACAAAAGAGGGAGGAAGGCCCACATCTCAAGGGGAAAGCCCATGATGATAATATCAAGAGGTCCAAATGGGAGAGCTCGACCATATTAACAACAACCAATATTCAACTCATTGTTCATGAAGGTTCTAGTGCACGAAGCTTCTCCTCCAATTTGGGAAAACCTACCAGAAGAGGATCAACATGGGGTTTCTTATCAAAAACCATGCTAGAAATGCTAGTGTATAACTGTGTAATATGCCATCAACATGGATAGGTAGTGGAGAAAAGTGCATTGATGCTAAAATTTAGGTTTCTAGATAACCTTCTTCATAATGGATTTAGGGAATTTTTCCTTTGATTCTTCGGGGACATTTTTGTCTATATATCATGATGGATATGTTGCATAGTAGTCAATAATTTGGCACTTCAGGATATGGAACAGTAAGTGCACAAGAGGTGTGACAAAATATTGTGTAACAAGAATCCCTTCCCAATATGCATTAGTTAAGCCTTGAAGCTTCACTCCCTCTGTCCATATGTACCAAATAACATACTGAGTAGTGCCTCTAAGGTATCTCAACACATGTTTGGTTTCCTTCCAATACAACTTGGTTGGCTTAACCATTGCTTGACTAAGCTAGTTAAACGCATAACACATGTCAAGTCATGTGTTCACCAAATACATGAGTGAACCCACAAGCTTCCTATAAATAGTAGCCTACACTACTTCACTGGAAGTAGCATCCTCCTTCCAATAGTTACTAGCTAGAGGATTCTCCATGGGTTTACTCCTCTCCATGTGGAACTTCTTGAGTATCTTGTTGGCATACTTTCCCTGAGAGATAAATAGTTCCTCATCTCTTTGCCATACTTCCATCCCTAGAAAGTAGTGCATAAGCCCCAAGTCCTTCATTTTGAATTCTCTTGCAAGGTCCTCTTTAAAAGACTTGATTAGATTATCATCACATTTCATAATCAAATCATTGACATATAAAACAATAATCAACAATTTACCTTCAACCACAATATGGTAAAGGTTCGCATCTGCTTCACTTTTGGTGAAGCCCAACCTAGTGAAATAGCTATCGATCCTCGTGTACCAAGCACAGGGTGTTTGTTTCAGTCCATACAACACTCACTTGAGTTGGCACACATGTGACTCTCTGTTGAAGGTCACAAATCCATCAAGTTGCTAAATATAAACCTCTTCCTCAATCATATCGTTGAGGAATTTTCTATTTACATCCATCTGATGTATCTTCCATCTCATCTGTGTTGCAAATGCTAGAATGTATATGATTGATGAGTACAGTGATACAAGAGAAAAAGTATCATATTATTCAATCCCCTCCACATGAGAAAGCCATCCGGCCACAAACTTGGCCTTGTGTTTCTCCACACTACCATTCACTGCTTTCTTTACCATGTAAAGCCATCTCAAACTCACCACTGACTTATCTTCTCATCTTTGGAACACATCCTAAACATTGCTCCTAACAATGCATTCATACTCCTCAACCATGGCATCAACCCAAACCAGTTGTTGCACTTGTTCCTCAAAAGAGCATGGCTCAATCTCTACACATTCGCTCATCAGAGCCCTGTAGCCAGTGTACCTCTCTGGTGACCTCCTCTACCTACGATGTGATGTAGGTGCTCCCACATTCTCTCTAGAATCATGCAATAACTTGTCATGCTCTCGAGACTTTGCATGAGTGTGTGTCTCCACTCCCTGCTCCTTTGCATGTTGTTGCTCCACATCATCCCGAGGTTCCTCCTTTGGATCTAAAAGCTCCTCAAATGCATGTATTTGAAGCTCCCTCTCAATGTAACATCTCATGGTCTTCTCTGCATCGAATTTTAAATCTCTGTGAACCATTGTCATCTTGTTGGTTGGAAGGTACACCCGATAATTGTGAGGTGTATCAATGTACCCCATAAATATGCACAACTTTGTTGTTGGCTCAATATTTTACCATGCATCTTTGGTTACATGGCAATAGGCTGATGAACCAAAAATCCTTAAGTGTTCCACATTTGGTTTCTTCCCTGAAAAATTCTCTTCCGATGTACTCATCCCAAGAATTCGATGAGGGCTTCTATTCTACAAAGAAACAATTGTGTTGCATGCTTCAGCCCACAAGTGTAATGGTAGGCTTTGGTCATACAACATCTCTCGCTCCGCTCCCAAAATACTCATGTTTTTCCTTTCAGCCACCCCATTCTGTTGTGGGTTATGAGGTGATATCAACTCTCATCAAATGTCTTTTGATGCAAAGAATTTTTTAAACTCATTTGACACGTACTCTCCACCATTATCACTCCTAAGAGCTTTAATTTTATTGCAAGTATCTTTCTCAACAAGTGCTTTAAATTCACAAAACTTAGAAAAAGTATGATCTTTCTTCTCCATGAAGAAGATCCAACACTTACGCGAAAAATCATCAACAAATATCACATAATACCCGTGCTTGGCTATGAATGCTATCGACAATGATCCACACACATCTAAGTGAACTTGATCGAGGATCACCTATTCTTGACTGCCTTTTTCATGAAATTAATATTTGGTGTACTTTCCCAATGTATGCCCTTTGCATGTGTATACCTACTCTAGTATACCCTTGGGAAGACTAGTAAAGATTTGTTGCATGATCTTCAAAGCACTATGGTGAAAGTGACTCAATCTCCTATGCCACAACTCACTGATGTCTCAACTCTGCACCTTCTCTGCTTTAGTGCTCAAATAAGCACAATCTTCTACCTCCAAATTTTAGAGGTTCTTCACTCGAACCCCTATCCTCTTCACTTGTCCTTTGACTATGTGATGAAGGAATGACTTTCCCTTACTAAATATCACATCATAGCCTCTATCCTCCAACATGGAAACATATACCAAGTTCTTCTTCAAACCAGGAACATACATAACAGCTCATAAAGTGAAGGGAGAACATGACTCCCTCTTAAAGGTAACTGTACGATTCTAGTAGCGCTATATGTTGGGTAGCGGAGGTCCCGCGTAACAGTTTTGGGGGCTTAAAGCCTAGACATTAGGATAAAAATATTGTTAAAACTCCGAAATATACAGAGCATGAAATATAATAGATCAAGTCAAAGGGTTGTCTGCCCAAGAAGTAATATAGAATAATAGGAAGTAAGTCGGCTTGCCCATGGTCTGTGGACCATGGGAATGTAAAAATAGAGCAAGGCTCTATGGATAGAAGTCGGTCTTTTGGGATGTACTTTTGGATCTGGAATGTAATGGGTTTTTGAAGAACAAAGTCTTGAAGCATCTGTAAATCTGAGTCAAGGGTGTTGGTAGATAGATAGAGGCTCTATAGCTGTGTGCGTAGAGGCCTAGTAGAGTCTGAAACTGTGTGCGCAGACCCCTCTAGTTGTGTGCACGAGGTAGATCTAGATGTATTGGTGAAGGAATTGAATAAAGATAAGTTGATTATGAAATTCTGTGTTAAATTTGAATTATTGCGGACCTGGCTAATTTATGGTTGATATAATTGTTTTATGCATGTATGCTTATGTTATGAATCTATGTGAATATGTATCTTTTTTGTGTGCATGAACTGGTTATTCCTATTAAACGTTTGCTTAAAAACCATAAAAAGTAGATCTAATCTATAAAAAGCGCATTAATAAGTAGTAAGGATTTTCCTGGATCCGGATCTACGCGAGACCGAGTGGCGCAAAGCCACAGAATGGAGCGCAAGCCTTCCATACCACATCAAGACATCCCAAGGGTGTGAAAACCTGGTTCCAGCACCCTCCCCTGCTATCTTGGGTGAGACCTTAGTCTGCACTCTGTGAGCTGTTGCCAAAAGGGTCGGTAGCTACAGGATTTGTTTAGCTAAATAACTCTTCTGAACCTGGGTCAGGCCCATATAAGCCAACAAATGGTTTCGTTGCTAGGACCGCCATCTAGCTAAGGGGTGTCTGATGTTGGAGCACTAGAATCCTACAAGGAAAAAGCTTGAAGGTTGATTGGATCAGGAGCAGTACCAATATATAGAACGCTGACGCGCAAGCCAAAGGTTAAGAATGATGAGCGCGATCTAGCTACTGGTATTCAAAGGGGCAGGAAGCAAAGGTCTAGAACAATTTTGGTTTGTGGTAGTGGCAATATGGGAAGTGCATGGAGCTAAAAATGATAACATCAAGAAGCCTACCTTAGTTAGCGCATTGCAGGACTGAGTGCTAACATGGTATATAAAGTACTCAAGCAATCACCTGAATGCGGGAATAGCAGAGATCTAGGTTGAATTAAAAAAGAATTTAGCTAGCTGAAATCTGAAATGAAGTTGATCATAGTGTTCAAGGAAATCGCAATGATGCATGGTGAGACTTCGTGGGATCTGGATCATAGATTAAAAAGTACAATTCGTGAGGTGAACATGATGTTGTCGAATGCGCAACATTGTTCATGGTTTGTGGCATTACTAATGCCACATCTGAGGACGACACTATCACAGTAAAAGATCTCAACCCAGGCTGAGGCATTAGAGATAGCGATGAGGTTGCATGAAAATCTAGTATAGGATCTGGGGTTGGGAGTTCAACAAATACAAAACATGTGTTTAGAAATGCAGAAGTTAAAACAAGAATAGGCACCTCACCCAGGAGGCCAGGAGGAAGTATGGTGTATAAAGTGTCGAAGTCAGGGTCATGATAAAGATCACTATCCAGTTTTTGTAAGATATGTGGCAGCGAGGGGACCAACGCCGTTGCGACCAGAGGTATAGGCTGGGCCAAGTGCGGCGCCTACACTCTAGTGCGCGATATGTCAAGAGCGAGGAAATCATGCCACAGACAACTGTCATCTATTATAGAACATGAGACAACACCCCCAACATCTATTTTACAACTTTTGTAGATCGGTGGGCCACGAGGAATGAGACTACCATAGTTATTGTTATCGCTCAGGTTGTCCCTTGGCTCCTTCAGGGATACGGCCGAGGTAACCACAGACCAGGCTTTGGACTGCCGGTCCTAGCCTACTAGCAGTCAGAGAGGGCTCTCTCTTTGGGATTTTAGCTTTGTTTATAGGGAATGATCTTAGGCTAGCTATTGAGTACAAAGGGTTTTTTTTTTGGCGAGGAGAGAATGGTCTCAAGCAGAGAGGCAGTGCATCGAGTGATGAATTTCAAACCATTGGGCATGGAGTCCGAGGAGCGGGACTGCTGGTGTGTTTTTCTTGGTTATGAGGAGGATATGGAGCATATGGCTGCTCATGAAACAATTTTTTGGGTTTTTTTTTTTGAAAGAGATGAAGCGGAGGCCAGGGATGGAAGGCAACTAAGATATCTTTGATCCGGCTGACCGAGGTGAGGTGGATAGATTCTACCTAGGAACAATTTAAGATTTTCCTAAATAACAATCATACGTGGGTGACAAAAACTAATATGCTCCCTGAGGTATTCATATTAAAGCTTTAAGTCAGAATGAAAACATATAGTACGCTTGCAAAAACTGTGTAAATTGTTGTAAGGCCAATTGTAGTTTAGTCCTCCTTTCTGCAATCGAAAAATAGATTTTATCTAGGGACAATTAAGATTTCCTAAATAATAATCGCTCATGGGTGACAAAGAGTTAATATGCTCCGTGAGGTATTCATATTAAAGCTCTCAGTCAAATTGCAAAAAATAAAAAAAACTTAGTGTAAATTGTTGTAGGGCTAACTGTTGATTAATCCTCCTTTTTTGCACTTGGAAGTAGATTTTATCTAGGGACAATTAAGTTTTCCTAAATAATAATCGCTCATGGGTGACAAAGAGTTAATATGCTCCGTGAGGTATTCATATTAAAGCTCTTGGTCAATTTGCAAAAAAGAAAGACTTAGTGTAAATGGTTACAAGGCCAGTTGATTGATTAGTATTCCATTTCTGCAATCGTAAAATAGTGATAATGAAAGTAATATATGAGAACTGATTTTATATAGACAAAGATTTTTTATTAGTCCATACGAGAGCATGAGAATTTTTTGATTACCCTTCAGTATTTTTTCAAAAAAAGAAAGCGCAGTGGACAACCCATTATCTGATCCTTTAAATGATCTTTGATCTCTCAGCCAACAAACTTTCAATATTGCAGCTCAAACCAGCTGGATTGGAAGCCTTAAGGAGATGAGGAGTATACAAACAAAATCATTATTTAGCATATCAGCATGATAGTGAAAAGCTCTGTCTAGTAGCTGAAAAAAAAATTCTTGTATAGATGCTAGAACATGGGCGGATTCACCGAGATAAGAGGCCGAGGGAAATCAACATTCAATACCAGTTCAGAGGAAAACATAGAAAAAATAGCAGACCTTGAGCATAGAGTGAGGTACAGCAAATTCTATACTAATCTTTCTAGCTGCTACTTAGATGGCGATATGAACATATTATGAGCGTAAAACATAAAGAAAAAATAGAGATGAGAGGCACTTATTGATTTATGAGACAGCCTCGGAATTCCGTAAGGCCCCTCTAAACACCAAGACACAGCACACAGTCCATTTCCAAGGAAAACTCCCGCAGTATTTGATTAATGAATCATACTGGATATACAGTACTAATCTCTATCAGAGTTCATCGACCAATTCTTACTTTTTTTCTCCCCCCTTAGACTGACTATAGGGTGGTTTATATAGTGAAGGAATTACAGCATTCCTTTGAACAGGTGTCACGGGAAAAATATTAAACAAAATATCTCCCGATCATATCTGAAAAATATCTAAGAATTAATGCTTTTAACTCATCGCTAGGCTGGGAATTAATGCATATATATTTGAACAGAGCTATGCTAAGGTCGCTGGCAGTTTTGGTTATGTGACTAAGTGTTGTGCTTTGAATACTCTGGTCCGCATCCTTCAGGCGGTTCTGCTGCTTTTATGTGGCCTCTTTGTCGGTTTGTTGAAGTTGCTTTGTTGTCGTATCGAGCATTTACTTTCCTGCCAAACTACTTCAGCTGTTCAATCGCCCCTGACTTATCTCCTGTGCTCATTCAATACAACGTCCAGGTGTATTGGTTTGGTTTATCTGGCTGTGACACAGCACTTCGAGATCTCTTTAAAAACAGAGCAGGCTTCCAGATTGCTCGCTTACACCAACAGTGATTGCCTGTGTGATGTGCGCATCATTTTATTTTTTCCTGAGATGATTTTGCTGTATGTTTCATTTTTTTGCCAGAGATGATTTTGCTGTATGTGCGCATTTTTTGCCTGAAGATGATTTTGCTGTATGTGCCATATTTTGCCTGAAGATGATTTTGCCTGAGTTTGCTTGCTGATGGATGGTGATTGCCTGAGATGATTTGCGCATTATTTTATTTTTCCTGAGTTTGCTTGCTGATGTATGGTGATTTCCCTACGGAGTGGCCTTGCACCATAGCTGGGACTATAACCTTCATCTACAACTCGATCTGTGAACCGCTCTGTTACTTGAAGATCAATTTCTTTTGTTTTAAGACGTTCAAAGACCTCTTTCAGCATTATATCTGCAATCTCCTTCACCTCTGTCTTTGTGAGCTGTCTAAACACAATCATCTCATCTAGTCGATTCAGGAACTCAGGTCGAAAATATTGCTTCAGCTCTTCATTTACAAGACTTTTGATCCTTGTGTAGCTGTTGTCTTTCTCATCGTAATCAAGCTGGAAACCAATTCCACGGCCTCCCTTCTCAATCACACTACTACCGACATTAGAAGTCATGATCAAAAGGGTATTCTTGAAGTCCACAGTCCGTCCTTTACTATCTGTCAGTCTTCCATCTTCAAGAATTTGAAGCATCATATAGAAGACGTCTGGATGAGCCTTTTCAATTTCATCAAAAAGGACCACCGTATACGGGCGTCTCCTGACAGCTTCAGTTAGTTGCCCTCCTTCAGTGTAGCCTACGTTTCCTGGGGGTGAACCAATCAACTTGGAAACAGTGTGCCTTTCCATGAATTCACTCATATCTAGCTTTATCATTGCCTCCTCTGAACCAAAATAGTATGTCACACACTCCCTGATTTCAACTTCATTATTTCCATGGATACATGAAGTGATAATGGAACCAAGTAACCATACAGCAGAACACATGTAAAGAACTGTAAAATTCTAGCAGAACACCTGTAAAGAACTGTAAAATTCTAGCCACAAAAGAATTGTCCTTTTTAAACTGAGCAGACTCTATGCTATTCTTGCCATGTGCATCATCAAGTCGCAAATATGTTTGGTTCTGGTAGTCCTTGGACAGCAATATCGACAATGCACCACTGTAAACAAGTGACAATATGATAAGAGGTAATGGCTGGAATATAATCACTTTACAAACATTATCCTTCTGAACACATGGTTTGTTCATTTGGGTATAATCTTGTCCTACACATGAAAACAGAGGGTGCTGGTGCCTTTTGCCAAGGTTGGGATACAAAACCCCAAAACTCCATCCAACATTTTTTTGAATGCACATGAACATAACTATAGACATAAACAGACCACTGATCACTTCCAAAGTCCCATTTCACAAAAAAAAAATAGAACTAAAGGTTGATAGCCCTTTGTAGTAGTAGCAGAAAAATGCCGAGCTAGTTATGGTTATATTTCAACCAATGGAGGGGATATGTATTTAGGGGGATCTCGTAAAAAAAAATTTTAGTATGGGGAGGGAAAAAATAACTGGGATTTAGATAATAAGTTAGAAGTCAATATGTAATTTGATTCAGAGAGCGCTAAGGATAGGAATCTTAGGCTTTTGAAGGGGAAAACAGGACCTTTTTAAGCGGATTAGGGGAAGTTAGCGAGTGTTTTGAGGGAAAAGGGAAATTCAGACATGCCTCGCTTGAGCTCCTCCAAATTGAAACTGCCTTATGCTTGAGAGGCGAACAGATCACACACTTGAGAATAATGAAACGGACCCCCAGCCTTTTCTGCCACCATAACGCTACCTACCTGGCCTACTCTCCTAACATTTTTTCTTCTTTTGGCTTGGGTGCCCTTGAACTAGTACCCCCAGCCTTTCAGTCTTTCTTTTAGCTATCCTCTTATCTGAATCGAACCTTGTCTCTTCCGGGGCTCAGATTAAGCTGATGAGCGCCCTGGTTTCTCTACCTATTTACCAATCTGCCAAGTTTTAAGCTTGTTTGGCTAGATATTCATCTCTATATTCTAAAGCAAGCAATTGAAACCCAGGGAAGCCAAGTTTAAACTGTTTGGCCTTCCCTTGACTGACAACTCTTCAAAAATTTGAATGACTTATCTAAATGCAACTCTCTGAAAATATGGAACCTTTGCAGTAAAAAGGATGACATATTTGGCATGCAAACCGTCAATCATGAAATATGAACCCCTATTTGCAATAGGAGGCTAACAGTGGCTCCACTTGGGGATGGCCTTTTTCTCGTGAAAAGCCAAGAACAGCAGGTCAGACTGCCTTGATCATCTATCGCTGCTGCAGACTGCAACATTCCCTAGTTTGGCTGCTAAAATGACTTGATTTTTCCATCCAGTTGATTATGAGGCTCTGCACTCAATGTCACAACTAAAAAAGTAAGAAGAAAAAAATTCCAATACTTTTCAGCTAGTTAAGCATAAATTCCTGAAAGTTACATGGCAACTGTCTCTATCCAGTTGCCCATTGTGCAGGCAGGCATATCACTGATTTTTAACAAGCCTTAGCATTTCCTCTTTACCTTCTTACAGTCCTTGCTTCCCGATGCCAAGTAGATACTCCAATGAGAATTCTGTTCAATCGTCCAAGATACATAGCTCTTCCTTCTTCCTTGGTCTTGTAGTTATTGCAGTATGATTGGTGGAGCAAAAATTTGACTGTGTCCTCATCATTAGCGTTGTTTTTCAACATTCATACGATCTCTACTATCCCTTGGAATTGTAGCATTTAGAGACTGTTTCTCTCAATTTTGTGATTATATGTGATGCCATTTCTTCATTACCTTCAGACATTGCAGCTGCACATTTGAACTAATCAGCTGCCTGGAAGAGCTCCCTGTATGAACATTATCTTGCCGATGTTCAGTTGATGCATATGCTTCTGGTTGCAAAGAATTAGTTTGTGAAACAGAGCATGAAATAGGGATACTTGTGACAGTGGAATAATCTATGCTTCCATTAGAATAATCCTTTAAAGTTGTACTCTCCATCGGAGAATGCATAGGGGAATCCTCATACAGAAGGTTTTCTAGTGTGTCTGCCCATTCCCTGTCAATATATGTGCTCTAAGCGGGGCTAATGATACTTGTTTCGTCTATGTCACTAAAAGTTCTCTCTCCTCCCTTTGCAGCCATTTCCTGATGTAATCTGGGTTTTTGTCAAAGATACTACCATGTATAGCTCCTCTTTTGGCAATCTGATGACAGAAGTTTTTTGGTGACCTGATGCACGTTCCCCTATGCATTATCACTAGATGCAGATTTATGAAGGGAAGCAGAACTCTGTACAATAGGCATGCTAGGATATTGACCTCCACTGGATACCAAAACTTCGGTCAATGTAGCGGGATTTGTAGAAAAACCTTGAGAATGAAATAAAGCAGCCTTATTTGTATATTGGCGATAATCTCCAGCACTGTGACATGACGGGTCGGATATTCCCATAGAATCCATAGGAGACAGAGGTGATATGGGTGTGCTATGGTTGTGTTATTCTGCTTCCCTGCATATATGTCATACTCGCTGTTTGGACGCTCAGACGGATCTAGAGGTTTTAAATATAGACGTGCTATCCACGCTCAGCAACAAAAACACTATTTACTTCAAGATCTTTCATGCTCTACTATGTCTTTGTCAAAACAATGGCATAAAAGGTGCACATCCCAGGACCCAGATTATAGATTTGAAATTTTGTTTTATTTGAACCTTGGAATATAATTGACGTCGAGAGATACAGTTTGGGGATAAGCAAAGGCAAAAACAATCTGGTTTTAGTGAAGAAGCCTGTATTTGTCTGGTTTGCAACACGCCTTTGTGAAATCAGAATTTGATTTATCTTTTTCTTTCAGCGATAGTTGACCAAGGAGAACTAAGCCTTCCCAGGCTCTGTACTTTCGAGAGATATCAATCGATCGATCCAATTCACTTGGTAATGGACGCAAAGATGATGGCAACTGGCATTTCTAAGACGAGATGCGTTTGATGCAAGAGAAGAGGACTTTTACCAAGCTTTATATACGCAAAGTCAATCACAGTTTAACACATATATAACTGTGGGAACACTGCTTAACAATTATGCTCATATCTTTGATCTGCTCACAAGATTGTGCCAGGCAGTAGATCATCCATACCTGGTGGGTTATTCTAAAACTTCCATGTCACTTGCAAATGGCCAGAACAACACATTTGATTCATCTACAGCAAAAAATGTTTGCAGTCTCTGTAATGATCAATGTGATGATCCAGTTAGTGCATCATGTGGACACACATTCTGCAGAGGTTGTATAGAAGAATATACCTCAACTTCTGGACAGTCTTCATGCCCATCTTGTTCAACACCTCTCACAATTGACTTAACCGGGAGAAGGAATGCAAATAAGTAGGAGAACACAAACAAGATCAAGGGTTATAGGCGCTCGAGTATTTTGAGTAAAATAAATCTTGATGAATTTCAAACCAGCACGAAGATTGATGCCTTGAGGAAAGAGATTGCATTGATGGTACAGAAGGATGCTGCTGCAAAGGCAATAGTCTTTAGCCAGTTTACATCATTTTTTGGATTTGATTTCTTTTTCTCTACAGAAGTCAGGTGAAATGAAGAAAGAGGTTTTCAGTGATGAGATGTGGCCTGAAAAGTTTCAAAATAAGACCAATGGCGTAACTCCCAGGCGATGGATTCGCTTTTGCAACCCTGAATTGAGTAAAGTTATCACTAAGTGGCTTGGAACAGAAGATTGGATTCTTTAAGACTGAACTTTTAGCAGAGCTTCGAAAGTTTGCTGATAATGTAGAGCTACAAGAAGCAGCTTCAAATTTTGTGTCTGAAATACATCAAGTGACTTTTCTTTTGTCTTTATTGTATCTAAATTTGAGAAATGGCTACCTTCCAATCTATGCGCACTATTTTTTCTTTCTGATCAAATTGATCATTGTTCTTGACAGTAATCTTTAGCTCATGGCATTCTTCAGACATGCTAGCATGTTCTGTATCAAGAAAAAATATTTGATAATTCCTTATCCAATTAATAAAACCCATGGAAAGACCCAGTTCATGCAGCATAACACGTTCATCATAGCCAGCACATTCCTGAAAAAGTACTTGGGACGCATCTGCTGCTACAGTACTCAATCTTGACAAAAATGTATTTGCAGCAAAGGTGCGGAATTCTTCAGGTACACAAATAAGGCAGTCCAACATAAATCTGGCAGCAACCCTGGGAGCCTGAGTGTCTTGATCAACCTTCTGAGATCTGTCATTGTAATCATGTAGAATATGTGGTTTTCCCAAACCGATGCATGCATGGAAATATCATGAACATTCATCTCCCTCTACAGTATTCTGCTGCTCTTCCTTCACTAGTGTCTGGCTTGATATATGAAGCTGCTTGCCAGGCAAATGCAGAATTTATTACTTTCCAGCTCTCAGCGTTAAAGACTCATGAACTTTTTTGATCACACCGAGGTTAATTTGAGGCATAAGCCTGGTTTGAAAAAAGCTAGAATATATGGACTGATACCAGATAATGAAATGTGTTTGGATGTAAAAATTTGAAGGGCTGTTTGTAGAAAAAAGGGAAACAAAGTTTTACAAATATCAAGATTTAGCATTAACATGTTTGCATATCGAAGAAAAACTCCTCATGCCAAATCTGGAGCTGATAGTTTCATGCTAAAAGTAAACAGTCTTCTCAACAAAACAATGGAATGTAAATGGTAGCCTGGTGTTCTAGCAGGTCTAAGAGTGGTGCATTTGGAGGTCTAGGATCTATTCAACATAACTACCACTGCAAATGCCATTTACCCTTTTTACTCTAGCTTACAAATGAGTGAAAAATGAGGGGCTTTTGAATCTGCGGATATAAAATAATTGTAAGCATGATCCCCAACAGAGGAGTTCAGTGGAAGTAAAGAAAAGAAAGCAGAGACGCTGAAGATCCATTGGATAAATGTGATAAAATCAAATGACAGCATTTATGCCAGAATTGTGTTGACTACGGCAGCATTTTCCAACAGCAACCAAGTTTCTAATATGTGCTTTTGGATAGTTTTGCTTGAGTTTCTTTACGTATCCAAAATGTGAACTTGCTATGATTTATCAGGGAGATATCGTTTCCATAACCCTTTGGTTTGAAGTAATCGATTGCTTATGTACAAAAAACAAACAACAACAACAAACAAGAAAAACCAAAAAAAGGAAAAAGGAAAGTGCTACCATATGTACAAATATTAATCTAAACCTATATACAGGGGCATTATATCCTTTAGAAGGGATCTCGATAATGTTTCAACATTCGGCCATTAACAGGGTCGTCCTCCACTGTGCTGTCAGCTGCGGTTTTGAGGAAATACGTGTTGTTACCCTGCACAGCGCTAATGA
Source organism: Pinus taeda (assembly GCA_000404065.3). Classification (NCBI taxonomy): domain Eukaryota; kingdom Viridiplantae; phylum Streptophyta; class Pinopsida; order Pinales; family Pinaceae; genus Pinus; species Pinus taeda. Next base: position 58,529 of record APFE030621495.1, read on the forward strand.
CAAATGGGCCTTTCCATAAAAAATCAAACTTTGCATGTTTCCCCTTGTCTTCTCGTCGTGAGTCCCACCTCAAAACTTTGTTGCCGACATAGAAATCCTCGGCCTTAGTCCTCTTGTCAAATATTTTCTTCAGCTTGTCTTGTAAGATCTGAGCTCTGTTAAAGACTTGCTCTCTAGTTTGCTGAAGATGAATGGTCTGGTTAATTCTTCGTTGAATATCGTTTGGTTCAGCTTGGATTTCCTGTAGTAGCTTGATAACAGGAATGCCCAGGGAAGATGGAAATCTGGCCTCCATACCATATACCAACTCATAAGGGCTCATCCCGATGGATCTCTTGGTCGACAATCTGTCAGCCCAAAGGGCATTGATAAGTTTTTTGTGCTAGTTCTTCTTGTTTTCTTCTAGCATTTTCTTGATGATATTAATCAGGCTTTTGTTGGAAGATTCTGCCAAGCCATTGCCTTGAGGATAATAGGTTGTGGAGTGGCCCAAGGTGATGTGGAACTTATGGCAAAAATTAATCATTTTCTTGGATTTGAAGGCAGCGGCGTTATCTGTAATGATTTTCTCAGGGCAGCCAAATCTAGAGAGGATATTGGTTTCGAGAAATTGGATAATGGTGGAACCATTGGCTTGCCTGCATGGTATGGCTTCAATCCACTTGGTGAAATAGTCGGTGGCTGTAAGAATCCATTTGTGCTGGCCTGAGGAAGAGGGATGGATTTCTCCAATGAAGTCAAGACCCCATTGTTGGAAAGGTTTTTCGGTTGAGATGGGCCTAAGGGGTAAGGGCAGCAATTTTCTTTTGCCTTCGAAGATCTGGCATTTGTGGCATGAGGCAGCAAACTTTTTCACATATGCAAACAAAGAGGGCCAATAGAAACCCGCCCTTAAGATCTTGTCAGCAGTGGACTTCCAATATAAATGCCCTCCACATTCCCCTGCATGGAACTCCTTCATAACATGGTCAGTTTCATTGACATTTAAACAATTCAGCAATATTCCTTCATGGTTTTTCCAAAACAAAGCACTATCTATGACACAAAACTTTGACACCTTCATGTGTAAAAATATCTTTTTAGTCTTGGAAAATCCTAGAGGAGCACACAGGTTTAACAATGTGTAACAAATATCAGCGTACCATGGGGATTGCAAAAAGGTTTCACTGATATGTGGAGTCGCCAGCTCCTGTTCATTGTCCAGCTGATTAATGTCTAAGGCTTGTAAATTGGTTTCAGATAGCAGTTTGGCTAAACCTTGTCCCTTTATGAGCTTAGTGGGTTTTATTTCAATGTTATACTCAAGGATATTAGCAATCCACTTTCCTCTTTTGCCTTCTAGTCCCTCTTGAGTTAATATGTCTTTTACGACAGCATGTGGGACATAGGCGATCACATGTGAATATAAGATGTAAACTCGAAAATCCTTGATTGCCTTAACGAGAGCATAGGCCTGTTTTTCCATGATTTGGTACTTTAAAGGGGCATCTCTAAGGGCTCTGCTAAAGAATGCAATTGGTTTTTCATTTCCTTGGTCGTCCTTTTGCAGAAGGACAACAGCTATTGTGTGCTCTGAAGCAAAAGAAAAGATGATAAAATCCTTATCAAACTGGGGGCTTGTGAGGACCGGAGTTTGGGTCAGTGCAATTTTAATACTTTCAAATGCTTGCTTGGCCTCTAGAGTCCATTTCACTTTGGAATCTTTCTTCAACATGTTGCTTAACGGTCTTAATAGCTCAGCTACGTTTGGGATAAATCTCCTTAGGAAATTGATTTTTCCAAGGAATGCCTGCAACTCTTTGATGTTTCTCGGATAAGGGATTTGTAAAATGGCTTGGATTCTTTTTGGATCAATTCTGATGCCATCCTTTGAAATAATATGGCCTAGAAGCTTGCCTTCCTCAAGGCCGAAGAGGGACTTCTTGGGGTTTTAAGAAATGCCATATTTTCTACATGTCATGAATACTTGCCTAAGGTGTTTAAGGTGTTCTTGGTCAGATTTGGAGAAAGGGGTTAGATCGTCGAGATAGATAACCAAGAAATCATGGATTTCCCTGGCAAATGCAATGTCCATGGCCCGTTGAAAGGTAGCACCTGCATTCTTTAGTCCGAATGGCATCTTTACATATTTAAATGTTCCCCATGGTGTTGTAAAGGCTTTTTTGTCTTGGTCATCTGGGTGAACAAGTATTTGATTGAAACCCGAAAAGCCATCTAGCAAAGAAATTCTGGATGACCCCACTACCCTTTGGAGAATGTGATCCATTTTGGGCAATGGGTAGTGGTCTTTAAGGGAGACTTGGTTCAGATTCCTTAAGTCTACACAAAGCCTGATCTCACCTGTCTTCTTTCTTGTGGGAACAATATTGGATACCCATTCCGAAAATCTAATAGGTGCTATAATGCCAGCCTCAAACATTCTTTTCACTTCCTTTTCGATCAAAGGGAGAAGGACTGGGTTGATTCTCCTTAGTTTTTGTTTGAAGGGCTTTTGATTTGGTTTTAGAGGGATGGTATGTTGAATAACCGAGGTGTCATAGGACTTCAAGTCCTCATAACTCCAAGCGAATACATCTTGGAACTCTTTAAACAGGTCAATATACTTTGGTTTTTGATCAGGTGGCAAAGATTTGGACATTTTGATCATTTTGGGCTTGTCTGCGGTTCCAATATTATATTCTTCAATTGCAGTATTTTGAGGTTGCATTTTTGGTTTTTTGGGGACATCATTTGCATCAAAGATGTCTTCTAATGGGGTGAGACCAGCAGGTAAGAAATTGTCTTTTAAATCAATGACTTCAGCCTCTGTTTCAACTATTTCTCCTAAGTGTATCTGCCTAAGCTCTTGCATGTCTTTGACATCAAAGTTGGTTGGGCATAGCAGTTTTCTAGCCTCTTCAGCTGTTAGGGTTTGCTGAGTTTGGGTAGTCGATTGTGGTTGGTCACCCATGGTATCCATGTCGATGTTTAATTTTGAAAATTCTTGCTACATAGTCAAAAAATTGTTAATTTGCGCATCGTCCTCAAAGATTTGCCAATCTTTAATATTGTTAGGGACAGAAGGCCTATGCTTTACCTCAGCAGTGAAGTGGTGATTGGGCTGAAAAGGGAGCTTGCAAGTGCTAGCGAAAGTGGCTAGACTGTGAGCATGGATGTTATGGCTTCTCGATATCTTAGCAAGCTTAGATTCAGTGAAGTAATTGAGTACTTTTGTGGCAGCGGTCCTATAAGCTCTTAGCTTGTTGTCATTGGTGACAAAGTTTCCTTTCATTTGTTGGATTATTAGGTCGGAGTCACCTAGAATGGAAATTTTTGTGGCCCTAAGAGCTTTAATGAGTTTAAGGCCTAAAAGGAGGGCCTCATACTCTGCCATGTTGTTGGTGCATTTGAAATTCAATCTATAGGCATGACCTTCTGCATGGTCGTTTTGGCTGTTATGGATCCACACCCCTGCCCCTGCTCCTAGTTTATTTACTGAACCGTCAAACTCCAAATACCATAGGATTTCTTGGTCTTGACTAGCATTGGGAGTTGAAATTATCATTGGAGCAAGCGTTTTTGAATTTCCTGTTTCAGGAGCCTCTTCAGAGATTAGGGTTTGCTGGGTAAGGGTAACTGATTCCTCAGTTATGCCTGCTTTTTGTTCTAAATCCAAAGGCTTGTCATCGGTTGGGGAACTATCGTCATTGAACAGAATAAATGAATCCATGTCAGAATGGATTGAGTAAATGGGAAAGTTTTGGGGTTTTTCCTCACTACTCACCACATACTTCATCAACGTTTCTCTATACAATCTCTTTGGTTGCCCAAAGACTGAGATAGTGGTGTAAGAGAGGTCTAATTGAAGGGATCCTTGGAGCTTTGCTCCCCAAGATCTTGACAAGAGCATCCCATACCTTGGTGGAATGTCGGCGACCACCACGTCCATCAGAATTGTTTTGTTGGGATACTGGACTAAAGACACACATAGATCTTTCATTAAACCTAGATACTTGACCTGACTGGAATCGAAGGAGAATAGGTCTTTGTATGGTCTCGTGATATCAAGGTTCAGCTTTTCCATTACTGCTTTGGGCATAAGATTGTGTGAGGCCCCTGAATCAAACATAGCATTGTGCAAGACTTTATCGTGTATATGCAAGCTCACGTAAAAGGGCAGAACAGTTCCATATGCTGGTTTTCCGTTAACCTCAGGACCGAATAACAGCTCAGGTGTATCATCTAAAATATTGACATCATCTTTGGTCTCTGGCATTTGAAGTGTTTTTTGGATTTGTTGCCTATACACATTGTGTTTGGCAAGCTCAGAGAGAGGGATGGAAATTTTTAGTTTGCTTATTTCTGCTTCTAAGCTAAATGGTTTCTCCAATGGAGTATTTGTGTTGGTGGTAGCTGATTTCCCCCTTTCAAGTGTATTTTCTATGATTTCCTCCTGACTATCAGTGTTATGGTGAGTGCTACTTTGTGGTATCTCTGTTTTGGGAAGGTTTTGCAGAGTGCTATTCAAATTTTCTTTTGTGGGGGAAGATAGCAAAGGCTGGTCATTAGCAGACTATATGTCTGTTATGTCTTCCATGGTTACTTCCTGCAGTTTTGGGATCGTGTCATCAACTGGATCTGTAATAACAATCGAGCTTTTAATCTTCTTGGGTTGTTTTGTTTGCTTTTGTTTGACTGACTCGGGCACATCAATTGTTCTATTCCTTAGCTTTTATTGCTTGTGCACCTCATACACAGTAGAGTCGTAGCCTTGTTTGAAGTCAAAAGATTCTCCGGTTTGAGTCTGAAATTCACTAAAGTCTAGATCAGCTTGGTTTTGTTGGATAAGATGGCAATCTTCTTGTGTTAAGAAAACCTGTTGTTCACTCTTTGAGCCCACCCAGTTTATGTGAGTATCTTCTAATGGCTCGCTAGATGTCGATGCCTCTGTGTAGTTCTCTTGGAACGGAGGTCTTATATCATGATCTGGGCTGGATCGTCCGGCGTTTGGGTTATGAGTCTTCCTAAAATTAGGGTTTCTCATAGTGTTGGCTTGTGGGGCATCCCACGTAGCCTTTCTCTCAACGGTTTCTATTCTATCTCCTAGTCTGTGCATGCCACTGAGAATAGCATCGAGTTTTTGGTCTAGGGCTGAAGGTTCATCTTTAAAGGTGGTTCTTCTTTCAGCTCTGACTCTGTTTCTCTTAGCAATTAAGTTTTCCTCTACGCTCACAGCAACGTCTTGCATCTCTGCCAGGCTTTGAGGGGCTCGTTCTCTTAACTGATAAGCCATGTCAGAATCGAAGCCATCGGGGAATTTATATAGAGCAAGATCAGGTGGAGGCCTAAGGTTCTGTGGGATTGCATTGTAGACATTGTTAAACCTTGCACAGTAGTCTAAGATAGCCTCCTGAGGGCCTCTTTTAATGGTGTCGTATTCGGACAATATGTGCAATGGGTCTTTCTTCTTCTCCCACCTATTGATAAATGTGTGGTATAAGGCTTCTGGATTTGCTATGGAATTGGCTGGAAGCGCTCTAAACCACAGCCTGACATCACCTGTCAAACTTTGGACAAAAATCCTCATCCTTACGGTATCGTCGTCAATTTCATAGCTCTCAAAGTAATCTTGCAATTTCTTTGTATGCTGAAGGGCCGTGCAGGCATTGGTGCCATCAAAATAAGTTATCTTGGTCTGGTAGTCCTGAGGCATGGCCCCGGGGTTTCCAGGCAGCTGTAAAGGGGCATATCTCTTAGCCATATTTACAGGGACGAGTGGAACTGCAGGGATGAATGGAACAGTTGGAACAACTGTGATTATGGGAGTTGTAGTTGTAGTATGTGCAGTGACGGCGGTGTGGATGAGGTGGATGGTGAGGTAGATGATGAAGTAGGGAAAACATGGGATGAGTGAAAAAGAACTTTGACAGGGGTTGAACCGCTGCTTGGCTGAACTTTCTCAGGACTAGAATCAGCTAAATTTTCTCTTTTCTCTATCTTCCTGAGGTTTCTAGGGATTAAATTTGGATTCTCAGAAGTAGTTGGGGGCTTTGGGTCCGGATTCGACCTTGTAATACGTGAATGCTTTTTTGGAGCCAGCTTCCAATTTGATAGTTGAAGTTATCTCAAAAGGGTCCCCAGCGGAGTCGCCATTATGTTATCTCTCAGGTTGTCCCTTGGCTCCTTCAGGGATACGGCCGAGGTAACCACAGACCAGGCTTTGGACTGCCGGTCCTAGCCTACCAGCAGTCAGAGAGGGCTCTCTCTTTGGGATTTTAGCTTTGTTTTTAGGGAATGATCTTAGGCTAGCTATTGAGTACAAAGGGTTTTGTTTTTTGGCGAGGAGAGAATGGTCTCAAGCAGAGAGGCAGTGCATCGAGTGATGAATTTCAAACCATTGGGCATGGAGTCCGAGGAGCGGGACTGCTGGTGTGTTTTTCTTGGTTATGAGGAGGATATGGAGCATATGGCTGCGCATGAAACAATTTTTTGGGTTTTTTTTTTTGAAAGAGATGAAGCGGAGGCCAGGGATGGAAGGCAACTAAGATATCTTTGATCCGGCTAACCGAGGTGAGGTGGATAGATTCTACCTAGGAACAATTTAAGATTTTCCTAAATAACAATCATACGTGGGTGACAAAAACTAATATGCTCCCTGAGGTATTCATATTAAAGCTTTAAGTCAGAATGAAAACATATAGTACGCTTGCAAAAAACTGTGTAAATTGTTGTAAGGCCAATTGTAGTTTAGTCCTCCTTTCTGCAATCGAAAAATAGATTTTATCTAGGAACAATTAAGATTTCCTAAATAATAATCGCTCATGGGTGACAAAGAGTTAATATGCTCCGTGAGGTATTCATATTAAAGCTCTCAGTCAAATTGCAAAAAATAAAAAAAACTTAGTGTAAATTGTTGTAGGACTAACTGTTGATTAATCCTCCTTTTTTGCACTTGGAAGTAGATTTTATCTAGGGACAATTAAGTTTTCCTAAATAATAATCTTTCATGGGTGACAAAGAGTTAATATGCTCCGTGAGGTATTCATATTAAAGCTCTTGGTCAATTTGCAAAAAAGAAAGACTTAGTGTAAATGGTTACAAGGCCAGTTGATTGATTAGTATTCCATTTCTGCAATCGTAAAATAGTGATAATGAAAGTAATATATGAGAACTGATTTTATATAGACAAAGATTTTTTATTAGTCCATACGAGAGCATGAGAATTTTTTGATTACCCTTCAGTATTTTTTCAAAAAAAGAAAGCGCAGTGGACAACCCATTATCTAATCCTTTAAATGATCTTTGATCTCTTAGCCAACAAAATTTCAATATTGCAGCTCAAACCAGCTGGATTGGAAGCCTTAAGGAGATGAGGAGTATACAAACAAAATCATTATTTAGCATATCAGCATGATAGTGAAAAGCTCTGTCTAGTAGCTAAAAAAAAAAATTCTTGTATAGATGCTAGAACATGGGCGGATTCACCGAGATAAGAGGCCGAGGGAAATCAACATTCAATACCAGTTCAGAGGAAAACATAGAAAAAATAGCAGACCTTGAGCATAGAGTGAGGTACAACAAATTCTATACTAATCTTTCTAGCTGCTACTTAGATGGCGATATGAACATATTATGAGCGTAAAACATAAAGAAAAAACAGAGATGAGAGGCACTTATTGATTTATGAGACAGCCTCGGAATTCCGTAAGGCCCCTCTAAACACCAAGACACAGCACACAGTCCATTTCCAAGGAAAACTCCCGCAGTCTTTGATTAATGAATCATACTGGATATATAGTACTAATCTCTATCAGAGTTCATTGACCAATTCTTACTTTTTTTCTCCCCCCTTAGACTGACTATGGGGTGGTTTATATAGTGAAGGAATTACGACATTCCTTTGAACAGGTGTCACGGGAAAAATATTAAACAAAATATCTCCCGATCATATCTGAAAAATATCTAAGAATTAATGCTTTTAACTCATCGCTAGGCTGGGAATTAATGCATATATATCTGAACAGAGCTGTGCTAAGGCAGCTGGCAGTTTTGGTTATGTGACTAAGTGCTGTGCTTTGAATACTCTGGTCCGCATCCTTCAGGTGGTTCTGCTGCTTTTATGTGGCCTCTTTGTCGGTTTGTTGAAGTTGCTTTGTTGTCGTATCGGGCATTTACTTTCCTGCCAAACTACTTCAGTTGTTCAATCGCCCCTGACTTATCTCCTGTGCTCATTCAATACAACGTCCAGGTGTATTGGTTTGGTTTATCTGGCTGTGACACAGCACTTCCAGATCTCTTTAAAAACAGAGCAGGCTTCCAGATTGCCCGCTTACACCAATAGTGATTGCCTGTGTGATGTGCACATAATTTTATTTTTTCCTGAGATGATTTTGCTGTATGTTTCATTTTTTTGCCAGAGATGATTTTGCTGTATGTGCGCATTTTTTTTTTGTTGCCTGAAGATGATTTTGTTGTATGTGCGCATTTTTTTCCTAAAGATGATTTTGCTGTATGTGCCATATTTTGCCTGAAGATGATTTTGCCTGAGTTTGCTTGCTGATGGATGGTGATTGCCTGAGATGATTTGCGCATTATTTTATTTTTCCTGAGTTTGCTTGCTGATGTATGGTGATTGCCCTACGGAGTGGCCTTGCACCATAGCTGGGACTATAACCTTCATCTACAACTCGGTCTGTGAACCGCTCTGTTACTTGAAGATCAATTTCTTTTGTTTTAAGACGTTCAAAGACCTCTTTCAGCATTATATCTGCAATCTCCTTCACCTCTGTCTTTGTGAGCTGTCTAAACACAATCATCTCATCTAGTCGATTCAGGAACTCAGGTCGAAAATATTGCTTCAGCTCTTCATTTACAAGACTTTTGATCCTTGTGTAGCTGTTGTCTTTCTCATCGTAATCAAGCTGGAAACCAATTCCACGGCCTCCCTTCTCAATCACACTACTACCGACATTAGAAGTCATGATCAAAAGGGTATTCTTGAAGTCCACAGTCCGTCCTTTACTATCTGTCAGTCTTCCATCTTCAAGAATTTGAAGCATCATATTGAAGACGTCTGGATGAGCCTTTTCAATTTCATCAAAAAGGACCACCGTATACGGGTGTCTCCTGACAGCTTCAGTTAGTTTCCCTCCTTCAGTGTAGCCTACGTTTCCTGGGGGTGAACCAATCAACTTGGAAACAGTGTGCCTTTCCATGAATTCACTCATATCTAGCCTTATCATTGCCTCCTCTGAACCAAAATAGTATGTCACACACTCCCTGATTTCAACTTCATTATTTCCATGGATACATGAAGTGATAATGGAACCAAGTAACCATACAACAGAACACCTGTAAAGAACTGTAAAATTCTAGCAGAACACCTGTAAAGAACTGTAAAATTCTAGCCACAAAAGAATTGTCCTTTTTAAACTGAGCAGACTCTATGCTATTCTTGCCATGTGCATCATCAAGTCGCAAATATGTTTGGTTCTGGTAGTCCTTGGACAGCAATATCGACAATGCACCACTGTAAACAAGTGACAATATGATAAGAGGTAATGGCTAGAATATAATCACTTTACAAACATTATCCTTCTAAACACGTGGTTTGTTCATTTGGGTATAATCTTGTCCTACACATGAAAACAGAGGGTGCTGGTGCCTTTTGCCAAGGTTGGGATACAAAACCCCAAAACTCCATCCAACATTTTTTTGAATGCAAATGAACATAACTATAGACATAAACAGACCACTGATCACTTCCAAAGTCCCATTTCACAAAAAAAAATAGAACTAAAGGTTGATAGCCCTTTGTAGTAGTAGCAGAAAAATGCCGAGCTAGTTATGGTTATATTTCAACCAATGGAGGGGATATGTATTTAGGGGGATCTCGTAAAAAAAAAATTTAGTATGGGGAGGGAAAAAATAACTGGGATTTAGATAATAAGTTAGAAGTCAATATGTAATTTGATTCAGAGAGCACTAAGGATAGGAATCTTAGGCTTTTGAAGGGGAAAACAGGACCTTTTTAAGCAGATTAGGGGAAGTTAGCGAGTGTTTTGAGGGAAAAGGGAAATTCAGACATGCCTCGCTTGAGCTCCTCCATATTGAAACTGCCTTATGCTTGAGAGGCGAACAGATCACACACTTGAGAATAATGAAACGGACCCCCAGCCTTTTTTGCCACCATAACGCTACCTACCCGGCCTACTCTCCTAACATTTTTTCTTCTTTTGGCTTGGGTGCCCTTGAACTAGTACCCCCAGCCTTTCAGTCTTTCCTTTAGCTATCCTCCTATCTGAATCGAACCTTGTCTCTTCCGGGGCTCAGATTAAGCTGATGAGCGCCCTGGTTTCTCTACCTATTTACCAATCCGCCAAGTTTTAAGCTTGTTTGGCCAGATATTCATCTCTATATTCTAAAGCAAGCAATTGAAACCCAGGGAAGCCAAGTTTAAACTGTTTGGCCTTCCCTTGACTGACAGCTCTTCAAAAATTTGAATGACTTATCTAAATGCAACTCTCTGGAAATATGGAACCTTTGCAGTAAAAAGGATGACATATTTGGCATGCAAACCGTCAATCATGAAATATGAACCCCTATTTGCAATAGGAGGCTAACAGTTATCAACTATTGATGGACCAATCACCTGCCTACAGAATGTAGACTGAGGTGCGAGGTCAAGATCCAGCCCCGGCGATAGTGGGCAGTGGGTTCCAGGGACGTGGACAAGGATAGGGAGGAATGGAGACAGGAAGGGATCGCGGCTAGCTCATCTGTTACAACTACGAAGGACTAGGTCACTACGCATGCGACTATACTAATCCGACCAGAATATCAGGACCTTATTGTGAACAATTCGATCATGAACTGATAGATTGCCCCACACTGATAGCGCATATTCGTGAGAAAAATGCAGCACAACCTACAATGACACAGAACATCCAGATAATGAGGTCCAAAATACACGAAGAAGATCCCAACCTAAATATGGTGCTCAGAAGTAGCATGGTCAAAGGAGAGGATAAGGGGGAACCAACCAAGGAGGATGTAGGAATTCGCAAGGAGACAAGTCTAGAAGCTAGGGAGAAATTTGTAGCAGTCTCTACCCTAGGTAGTAGGGATCAATCCAAGCTAAGGGATCCCTCGATGTTGACTACCTTTTTAGAGACATGCATGAAATTACTTCGCGATAATAGAGTGGTTAAGGGCTTGCAATAATTGATAAATAGGTGCCTAGGGTCAAGTGAACCTCACGTGATCCGAAAATTGGGAAAACATGCATCGTAGACTGGGCAGGAAATGTGATTAACAACATAGATTGGTGACTATGATATGGATCAAATCATTCTCAGCCTGGGCTCAGATGCAAATGTACTACCTAGACAGACGTGGGAGCGCATGGGCAAGCCCATGCTGCAATGGTCTCCTATTCAATTGAGGATGGCGAATCAATAGAAGATCTTGCCCATGGGAAGACTGCAATGGAAATTGGTAGATATAGAAGGCGCGAGCACCTGAACAAAATTCAAGGTAATCGAAATTGTGGATGAAAGTAGCCCTTACCCTACATTATTAGGAATAGACTATGCCACTGACATGAATGGAGTTATTAATTTAAAGAAGCGGAAAATGATCTTTGAGAAGAAGTCACTCCGTGTAGTCATTCCATTAGACCCGATTGAAGGATCACATTACACTAAACCCATGCATGACGAAAGAAGCGATGATGAATTAGATTGTATTTACAAAATCACTACATGACATCAAGTGAAGAACAATCTGACGATGGAAGGAAGAATATCATGGGAGCATACACACTCCTGCACCAAAGATTCAGATGAAGAAGATGAGCGATGGCATAACCGGCTGAACGGGGTAACCACGTTAAACTGCAATATGGCAACTAAATCGTTGTGTTGCGTTAAAGCTCAGGATCGTGAACTACCAATGTATGATGGGCTAATAATATTAGATGAATTTTTGATCAAATTTGAAAGCATGGTACCAAAGCACCAATGGTTCGATGTGTTGAAATGAGCATTGCGCGTAACGCCTACACGTTGGTGGGGAACACATGAAGGGATCTTCGAAAATTGGCGCAAATCTAGGCGCATGATGTAGATACGATTTGAGAGACCAGAACTATGCATAACGGAGAAATACGATGGATGTGATGATCCATGCATGCACCTGACCAGATAGTTTGCGGAGAAGAGCCTCAACAGGATTGGGTACACTTATTTTATCATACCGTGGACATCATCCCATGGAATTGGTATAATGAAACAGAGCTCCAACATGGCACAGGTGAATGGGATATCTTGCACAAAGGGTTTCTATCAAATTTCCTCTTTGAGGATCAATGGATGGATACTATGGACGATGCATTGCAGGTGGTAAAGGCCACTATCTTCAAAATACCATCGGAACCAGAGGAAATCATGCAGCTAGACTGGTCGCGACAGTTGAACCAGGCCCTAGAATATTACAATGTGCAGGTAGAAGATGATGAGGATGACCCTAGAAACATCAATATTCCAGAAACAAAGGAGAGTCACGAGGTGCACAGACCAGAAATCGAGGATCCAGACATCACCGTACCACTGAAAACAAAACAAGTAAAAATCAAAATAGAGGAAGAGCTTAAGTATGCAATGTTGGAGACTAATGGGATGATGCCACGATGGGAAAGGTGGTCGAGTTGCTTCGAGAATATCAAGACTTATTCCCTACAAAAATCACGGAGTTAAAATGAATCCTCGATGACCTGGGAATGATGAAGATAACCCTAAAGCCAGATGCGAAGCCAGTTAAGCAGTGGCCTTACCAATTGAATCCAAAATACAAAGCGAAGGTCTGTGAAGAGTTGGATAAGATGCTTGAAGTAGGAATAATTGAACCGATAGAAGAGTACAACTTGGTAAGCCCTATGGTTGTGCAGGAGAAGAAACAAAAGGGTGAAATTCGCATCTATGTCAATCATAGAAAGCTCAATGATGCATGTGTCAACAAGCCCTTTCTGATGCCATTTATAGATGAGGTACTAGAGAATGTGGGAGGATAGGAAGCCTACTCCTTCACGGATGGATTCTCAGGTTACCACCAGATCAAGATCGCACCAGAGGATAGAAGTAAGACAACTTTTGCCACCGAATGGGTGTTTTTTCAGTATATAACTGTTTCCACCAAATGGGTATGTTTTCAGTATACAGTGATGCCCTTTGGACTAAAGATCGTGTCGGGAATATTCTCCCGTGTTGTGGTAGCTACATTCAAGGAATTTATACACAAGTTATTAGAGATATATCTTGATGATTGGACTGTATTTGGGCTCGTTGAGAAACATACTGTGAGCTTACGATTAATGCTGGATACTTGCCAGTGGGACCAGATTGCGCTAAATCTGAAGAAGTGTACTTTCCTCATCCCCTTCAGGAAACTACTCGGCCATGTGGTTTGTAAGCAAGGTCTGATGGTGCATCCGGTGAAGATCGTTGTCATACTCAATTTGCAAGCACCGTGAAATGTCAAACAACTGCGTGCCACACTGGGACACACTAGTTACTATTGGAAGTTCATAAAAAACTACGCACAAATCACAACACCAATGGAACAGTTGCTGAAGAAGGATGCTACTTATTGTTGGAATGAGGAATGTAAGAGAAGCCTGGAAATGCTTAAGTAAAATATGGCATCAGACCCTATATTGGTCTTTCCAAAATGGGACATCGAATTTCATGTGCACGTTGATGCGTCGTGTATCGCATTGGGTGCGGTGCTCACTCAAGAAGGAGCAAAGGGAATTGATCATCTGATCATGTTCGCAAGTCGACGATTGTCAAAAGTTGAGAATAACTACTCTACTACTGAGCGATAAGGATTGGCGATGGTATACGTGCTCCAAAAATTGCCACTATCTACTTGGAGGGCACTTTAAGATGTATACTGACCACTCAACACTAAAATACCTAGTGAATAAGCCTGTGTTGGGGGGGCACATTTGTAGGTGGCTGTTATTATTTCAAGAATATGACTTCGAAGTCATTGTAAAGCCAAGAGGTATATGAACGTAGGGCCAGACCACCTATCTCGAATTGAGAACGGCGAAGAGCGCACAAATTTGGAGGAAGGACTATCAGATGCACAGCTATATGCAGTGCGCATCATGGATGGCCATTTTGAGGACATAATCCACTTCTTAACCACAGGAACCGCATCACAAGGATATTCCGTTCAGCAAAAGAAAGAATTGGTGATACGCGCAGCCAACTTTACTATTATTGCAGGACACCTCTACAAGATGGGCAATGATGAAATATTACGTAGATATGTACCTGAATTCGAGCGAGGACAAATCCTAGCCGAAGCACATGAAGGGGTTACTGGAAGACATTATGCGGGTCGCACCACAGCACAAAAGATTCCTTGTGCAGGATTATGGTGGCCAAATCTACATCAAGACTCGAAAGCATACTATTGGGCTTGCGGCGTGTGTCAACGACCTGGGAAACCATCACAAAGGGATGAAATTCCGCTCAATCCATAGATGACGCTACAACCATTCGAGAAGTGGCCAATCGACTTCGTGGGACCTATTTCACCTCAAGGGAAAACAAGTGTGCGTTATATCATCACCACAAGAGAATATTTGACCCATTGGGGAGAAGCACAATCGGTTAAGGATTGCACGACTGCTACAGCAACGAAATTTTTGTTCGAGAACGTGTTGACACGGTTTGGATGTCCCAAAATTCTAATGAGTGACCAGGGAACTTGAGGAGGAACAGTTTTTGGCCGGATTCCATTAGCAAGTACAAGAACAGCGAGAGAAAGCATAGCATGATCGTCATATCAAGGTGCACACTTTCAAGGAGAATGATCTAGTATAACTATATGACAGTAAGTTCAAGAAATTCCCTAGAAAGCTCTGAATGCATTGGTTGGGTCCCTATGTCATCAAAGATGTTATAGAGGGAGGCGTGGTCCAGCTTACTAAGCTTAATGGAGACCCCTTCCCGAGAAGAGTAAATGGCAGTTGCCTGAAGCTCTACACAGGTGGGTCAACTGCCTGACTAACTGACCGAAGGACAGTCTCACCACTCTAGCTAATTGAAAGAGAGCGCGAGATGATAATGTAGTCTGGGGGGAAGCTACGTGACCACCGGGGTGCGCGTAGATATGGTCTGTCACAAGGGTCGCATTTCCACAGAAATGGATGCGCTGCTACATTGACAAGCAAAGAGGTGACCATTGCTATCACTATTCATAACAAGATGTCTAAGTTATGGCAAAAGGGAGTGGGCAACGGGAAATTAAGAGACAAGGTATGAGCCGGATCTGGAACAATTTGTTGCAGGCTCAATATGAGGACACTGGAAAAGACGGGAGCTAATGGATTTGAATTTAGAAACACTTATAAATCACAAGGAGGCCTTCACCAAACAAGTTAGCTTCTGAGAACATTAAGCTATTGTGTTGTCCCACTACTATGGAACTCTTCATTATCTATGCTCAAGGAGTAAGGCTGAGAGTTCTGATATGGTCAACGATGTTGGGCTTTCTAAAGAATACAATGTGGACAGCTGCAGGCACCACGCAGAGTTCAACATCGACGGGAGGGGATGTGCTGGAAGTTTATAGACACGAAGCAAAACTGGTCCGAATGTCATGCCTTACCCATGGGCTGGTCGGTGAACCATAAAGGATAAAGGAAAAGCTATGAATATGGAGCCAATTGGAGGAATTGCAGTTAACAAGTTGTCTTTGGTGTACCTCGATGATTGGGATCTTGCGGACAGTAGTAATGGTCTTGTAAAATTGCAACACAAGCTGCAGCAGACAGTGTGAAGAGAAGATAGGAACTTAGAAATTGGCTGCATTGGTACAAGGTGGTCTGGTATGCAGCACCCCATTTAGAGCTAAAATCCTATGAGGGGGTGTTTTGTGTTAACCGAGCAAAGCAGAATGAGCATTATCGATTGTGAGACTTGGTAGAAACCATGAAGCAAGAGCTAGAAGAAGCGTTGTAGGAGTCGAAGAAGGAGCAGCATAAGGAAGGATGTCACTCACGGGGAGGTGAATCGCGAAGCCTAGGCAACGTGTCTCGCCACACCGATGAGTGACTCGGGACGAGTCATGATGATTGTGTTGGGGGCCTGTTGGGTAGCGAAGGTCTCACGTAACATTTTTGGGGGCTTAGACCCTAGAAATTAGGATAAAAATATTATAAAAACTCCAAAATATGTAGAGCGTGAAATATAATAGATCGAATCAAAGGGTTGTCTGCCCAAGAAATAATATAGAATAATAGGAAGTAAGTTGTTTTGCATATGTTCTGTGGACTAAGGGAATGTATAAATAGAGTAAGGCTCTATGGATAGAAGTCAGTCTTTTGGGATGTACTTTTCGATCTAGAATGTAATGGGTTTTTGAAGAACAAAGTCTTGAAGCATCTGTAAGTCCGAGTCAAGGGTGTTGGTAGATAGATAGAGGCTCTGCAGCTGTGTGCGCAGAGGCCTAGTGGAGTCTGCAGCTATGTGCGCGGACCCCTGTAGCTAAGTGCGCAAGGTAGATTTAGATGTATTGGTGAAGGAAGTGAATAAAGATAAGTTGATTCTGAAATTTTGTGTTAAATCTGAATTATTGCAGACCTGGCTAATTAATGGTTGATATAACTATTTTATGAACATATGCTTATGTTATGAATCTATGTGAATCTGTATCTTTTCTAGGTGTGTGAATTGGTTATTCATGTTAAATGTTTGCTTAAAAACCATAAAAAGTAGATCTAATCTATAAACAACACATTAATAAATAGTAAGCATTTTCCTAGATCGGGATCTACGTAAGGCCGAGTGGTGCGAAGCCACATAACAGAGCACGAGCCTTCCATACCACATCAAGACATCCCAAGGGTGCAGAAACCTAGTTCCAGCACCCTCCCCTGCTACCTCGGGTGAGACCTCAGTCTGCGCTCCGCGGGCTGTTGCCAAAAGGGCCAGTAGCTGTAGGATTTGTTTGGCTAAATAACTCTTCCAAACCTGGGTCAGGCCCATAAAAGCCAAAATTATACCTATAATCATCACCCATCTCGATATGCATATGGAGATCCTTATCCTCCAAGTTATTGAAAATATATTTGTTACTAGTCATGTGGAAAGAGGCTCTACTATCCAGGAACCAGACACTACTCATCATCGATGACACCTTTCAAGCGATGAGGGTAAACTCCAGTTCGAACTATGAAGCAAGATCTTCACCTACTGCTCCTCCTAAGGCCTTTTTACTGACCTTATTGAGTGGGCACTTTGTGGAAAATTGTCCCAACTCATGATAGTGAAAGCATTTGACTTTCAACATGTCCTTCTTCTTGCCACCCTGACAAGAATCTGATCTAGAATGGGATAATTCCCCTTCCCTTTCTTTGCCTTACTCGATAAGGCACAATTCTCCTCATCATCATGCTTTGATGAGGATCCATCTCTAGTGTTCCACAAAATCTCTTCATGTACCAAGTCATACCACAATCTCTCCCCCTCTGGAAGTCCTAGAAGTGTTAGGCTCACCAGATCATCTTCAGCAATAATAATCCTGATACTTCCAAGCTCATCTCGACATTGTGTGAATTTTGGTCAAGTACTTCAGAATTGAGTTGCCCTTCTCCATTTTGATCTTTCTGAGTTTTTCCTTCAATGCTAGCTTCATATGGTCACTACTATTTTGAAACAGGTATGTCAATGCCTTCCACATTGCAAATGGATTTTACTTACCATGGATATTCGATACAATGTGATCTCAAGCTCCTTCTAGGATAATCCTTCTTGCTTTTTCCACACACTTTCTCCATTCAGCCAGATCTTGAGCATTAGATGTTGGAGGCTTAGAAATATCATGATCTATGAATTCCTTGAGCCTATTGTCTTCCAACACTGCCTCCATCCTCTCCTTCCAAGCTATGTAATTTGATTTTCCCTCCAGGGCATACTCAATTCTCAAACCGTAGAATGGCATATTATTGACTCTGAAGTATGAACCTGCAAATTTGATTTCACCTGCACAACAAACTCAAATTCTCCTCTTCTATATTGTCTTTAGCTCCAATACCTTGTAGATTTGTACTTGTAGGTTCAACAACTTATGTGATGTGCTAAAACATAAGACAAGAATATACTCTACTCATCAGCAAAAACCAAAATTGATCAATGAAAACAATAAACATAAAAGGAAGAATTTCAATTGCACATAATATAATATTTCTCTGGGGAAAGAAACTGCTCAAAACCTTGACTATCTATATTGCATTAACTAGAAGACCTTAGAAGAAAATTCAATTTTTTTCAACCCGAACAACTCTTGCACAAGTACAATCTATCTCTTTGCTTCACAAACCAACTCAAGCCAACACTTAGCCAAATCTACTTCCTGCCAAGCTCCTACTTCCTTGTGCAATTCCTGAGAGAATTATCCCATATTTAGTTGGGAATCCCTCACCATAACTACGCAAACCATCATAGGCCTTCTATTGATTGCATGCACCATCTCTATAACCCAGAAAATTATACAATTGATAGTACATCGTCCCTGAACTCTAATCTCAACTGGGTCTTCCTATGAACTGACATGCACGAGTTATTTATGAGTGAATCTTCAATTAACTAGTGGAGTAATGACGTTGCATTGGTGCTTGTCCCCACTACTACTAGTTCCCCCAACAGTGGGAACTAATTTATCTGACTATAACTCAGTTAGACTAAGTTAATTAATAACAACTCAAAAGAACTCAACCTGGACCCCTAAAATTTAGGGATCACTCTACATGACTCTAGATAGACTTCCAACTCAAATTTACTGAGCCAACTAAGTCAAATTAACTTAGTTAACTATTACAAGTTGCTATGAGAATAAAATTTTGATTTATTTCCTAATTTAATTCAAGGACAAATTATATTAGGATTTCTTGTTGCTATTTTTAACATGCACCTAATCATATCCTTTGTTTCTAGCCATGTCATAGGTTCTACAACCCTGCGCTTTGTGGCCAAATTTTGTGCATGAGAAGTAATAACCAAAGAACTTATTTTGATACTTGGAGGTGTAGGTTTATCTTGATATTTTGAAGTTGTTTCTTGGAGGAGCCTCACTCATCCATTGATTTTCAACTCCTACTTCATTGTTTTTTGTGGATATTTTGTGAAGAATTTTTGTCATGGGGGATTCCATTGTTTATTTCTGGTTGCCTTTTTTCTGTGAGATGAATGTCCCTTTCTACTTCTTGGCATCATCCTCAGAGTCATTGAAATGAACATGCTTGGGATGTTTCATCATTTTCTTAGAACCTTCAAGGGAGTTGTTGTTGGATGCAGTGAATGCTTGATCAAGCTTATTTGGATGATCTTCATTTGATGTGCTTGTGATACCTTCGTCCTTGAATTCCTTGTGACTTCCCTGATAACCAAGACATATTTTAATGAGGGGAGACCTTTACGTGTTGATTATGTAATCTATAGATTCAGTCCCTTTATGAAGCTATAGATTGTAATTGAGCTATTCCAATTATTATTTTAAGTGTATAAATTCTTCCTCTAATCTTTCACAAAGTTGTTCTTTATCATGTAATTGTTTTGACAAAACTTCCATTATCCTTTTACCTTCTTCTATCTCAACCTTAAGAGCAAGAATAGTCTCCTCATTTAGATTTTTGGCTTGGCGTTGCTACGTCTATTGACCTTCCCTCCTTATAAGGGTCTTTATTTCCTTCAATGCACTATAAGTTCTCCTTCATAGTCTATTTCTTTTTCGGGTTCTTCTATTTCAATAAAGAATAACATTTCTCCCCTTTCATCAGTGGTCACACTTTCATTGCTCGCATTTTCACTTTTTATTTCGAGTAGAAATCCTTCTTTTTATTAGCTTGTTTCTTCTTTTGATGTTAGGATTGAATCTTGGCTCATCATCACTGTCATTCATTTTATCACAAGGAAATTTTGAAGCATGTTGGCTTTGTGGGGCCTGACCTAGGTTCAGCATTAGTTATCCAAACAAATCCCTACATTACTGGCCCTTTCGACATTAGCCTGTGGAGCACGGATCAAAGTCTCACCCGAAGTAGTATGGGGGGATGCTAGAACCAAGTTTTTGCACCCTAAGATGGTCGTGATGTCAGTTTTATACTCTCAGCTCCTACTTTCATGTAGGTCATTAAGCCTTAGGGCTCTGTCAATCTACCCTTTATTTCGCCCTTCAGTACCTCCACGAAGGTGTACTATTGACCTTCGCGTAGCCCTAACCTGTGATCCAGGTACTTCTGCTTAGATATGACATTGTATTGTATAGGTTCCAAAGTTATTTTAAGTATTTTACTTATCTTACTAATCAATCATAGTTAGCGTCGCGGAAATTGATATCCTTACTTGCGTTCAATTAACCAATGTAATCACATATATTCGCACATCACATAAACATTGTAAATTAAACCCAAAACGCAATATAACCATATGCATTAACAATAACCAAATACACATTAATTGCATAATACTTATCTTTATTAAGTTAATATAGACCCTATCCGCCATACACACACAACTGCAGGGCTCCGCGCACTCAACTACAGACTTCCACCCTAGGCCTCTATGCACTTAGCTGCAAAGCCTCTACCTACCCTAAGACCCGAAACACTTAGACTCCAATGCTTCTCTTCTCACTTCATTCTTCGCTACTTCACTTAACTACTTAGAGCTTACTTACTTAGCTCCTTTTTATACAATCCCATGGTCTGCGAACCATGGGTGGATCTTTACAACCAACTTTACACTTTACAAAATAAGGGAGGACAACCCTTTATGACTCTTGACACCTTTGTGTTCCGCGACCACAAAATGCGGAGACTTTACAACTTTATTACAAAATTGTCCCAAAACTATCCTTGGGGGAAGCCGTTCCAAACAGGCCCCCAACACAAACATGGTGACTCACCCTTGAGTCACTTTGCGGGCGTGGAGATCTTGGCGTGAAGACCTCCCAACTCATCTTGTATGATGGCAACCTCAGCAGTACACTGTGCGGACGCCTACTTCACTTCTTCAACCAACTGCTATGTCGTTGGTCGAGTACTGTCAGCCTAAAGCTTATGCTGAGTCGCTTGCATATTAGCAAGCTTGCCTTCAATAGAGGTTGTGACTGAATAAGCCTCATCCAACTAGGGCTTCAAGTGCACCCTCAACATTGCCTCAGCAAGTTGAGCAGACCTGCCTTGTCCACTCCCCTAAGCCACTTTTGTGATTCTAATGCAGTCATCCTAGTGGTTGTTTCAACGACGTGGTGCATTAGATGCTTTGTCGCCAAGTGTGGGAACTTCTAATGGTTAGCTAAGTCCTAATCTTCCATTTTTAATAGAGGAACACACCCCAAGCACAGTCCTTCAAAGACAATCTCGTCTAGCAGCAGAGGGGTGTGCAAGGCAACCTTGCTCTCGTCAATGTCCTTAGGCACCTTATTCTTACCCTTGCACGGAGGGACATACTCAAGAAACTTAGTGATAGGGTCAAAACCATCAACTGCAACTTCCTCCACTTCCACGCCCAACTCCTCATCATCCATTGGGATGTCCTCAATTTATTCCTCCTCCGACTCCAAGTTAATGGCTTTGCCCTTTTCCTGTGCAGTGGGCTTATCCTTCGGTGGGTTTCTTCTAGGTGACGCGTGCACTGGTATCGCAACCTACTTTCCCTTCTTATCCTTCGCACTCTCCTTGGTCCAGGTAGGCTTCGTTCTAGGCATCTGTGGTGATACGGGGACTTCATCTAATACCTCTACAAACCTCTAGAGTAGCTCCCTCTGCCTCCCTAACAACTTCCGGCACAACCCCCTCAACTGTCACTGCTTTGGCATCCATAGCTTTAGATCCTGAGATAAAATCATCGATGAAATTGCAGTTGGATTTTGGGAATCGATCAAACACTAGGAAATCAAGAAATGCTTCGAGGAATGTGTGGGTCATGCACGTTTGAGAGCTCACCAATGCAATGTTCAAAGTGCCAAGTGTTTTTTGTTGGGCCACCACATGTAATTTATAGGCCATTTTGAATTCAAATTCGACCGTTCCCCCCACATTCATTTCATTAATGCTAGTTTGGCGGCAGATTTCCAAGGATCTTACCCATAAATTTTGTCTTAAATGTCAACCGCCCATTGTTGAACCTCAGAATTACCTTCCCCTTGAAATTTGTTCTTGCCTTTTTCTCTTGTTTTCTCATAAGACTACATATCCAATCAATGATCAATGCTAGGTTTTGTCTTAAGAAAGCATTAAAATGATCACCATATTATATTTTCATGTTCTTGCTATTTTAATATATTTTTGCAAAATAACTATAGAAAGCAGCTTATTCTGCAGCTAACTATGGGTTCCATAGCTACTCTCATAGTTTGGCAGGTTACAGGTGTCAAATGAAGAACTGGGCCACATGGACATTTCCAGAATCATCTCCACAGGGATTCTATCCTATTCACTCGGTCCAGATTGACAGAAAAGCATGACTAAATTCATGGTCAAAGATGGAGTCAAATACATTATCTAGAAGCAGTAGGACACTTGATTTTCTCTTTCATAGTTAATCAAGAGTCTAATAGTTCTGTTGAGGAGTTAATTTGGACTAAGCCACCTGTAGCTAATTAGAAGTTGAGGAGTTAATGCGGATTAAGCCACCTGTAGCTAATCAGAAGATAAACAGTCTCATTACAATTCGAATTAAGCCACTTGTAGCATGTTTTTCTTATAAACAGTCATGATAGATTTGGATTAGCCACCTATAGTAAGATTTTCACTTAGACAGTTATGTTATTTTCCAATAAATATCAGTTGAATGAAACCGAGAAGTAGTTAGAAGCTAGAAGGAATTACAGGCTTTTGTTAGTACTTTGTATCCAAACTTCGTTTTGTTCATAATACAAACTTTGTTTTGTCAATGGTGGTTTAAAAGTGCATCTTTAACTAGCTAGCATCTAGCCAAATCAGTTGTAGAGGGCCCCTGCAGTGAAGGAGATTTTTCACTTGTTGTTTTCAGTTTAATTTCTATTACTCTGTTTTCTACAGGTCTATTTTCTCTAATTTTGTTTCATTTCAGTTTGTAACCAATAGTGTAAGGATAAAATCACAACTGTGTGGTCTTGTTCTTCTGAGATATTGTATGAAAAATGACTGAATGAAGAATGAAGTAATAAGAATACACAGTTGCTTAGTTTCTTATTGTTTTGTTACTCATTTCTTAGCATAAAATTATCAATTAGTTGTATCAATAGATGTTCTTAAAACCATTTCAAAATGATGATAATTCTAACTTAAATGGTTAAATATCTAATTCATGCAGTGATTGAGCTTACTCAGTACATTGTTAGTTTTACATGTTGTTATCTTTTATTTTATGCTTTCAGGTAATTACTTAGTTGCATCACTTGACATTCCAAAAAATCATTTCAAGGAGATTGAATCTATCATATTCCAAAATTAAAAGGTTGAATGGCTAATGAATGTAATGACTGACTTACCTTTTGCATCAACATCACTTTTTGTTTTTAAGATTAGATCCATGGATTAGGACTAAATGGTAGGATAAGTTAGATGCTCTATTTTTCTTATTAGGTTCTAACTAGTTAAAATTGTTCTTGGTTAGTTTTTAGGAGATTAGACTAACTTAGGAACCTTTCCTTTCCTTTAAAACTCATTAGATCCATGTAAATCTCTCATAGATTGTATATTCTTAGACATCAAAGAATAGAAACCCCCAAAACAAAACAAAAAATACAAAACAACGAAGTAAGATAAAAGTTAACTAAGCACATATCATCACACTTCATCAGTCTACAAACCTCAGTCGATAATTCATGCAAGAAATTTAGGACACTAAATTGACTAAACACCCGCTCCATTTGGCTACATTCTTATCGTCAAATCATGAACAGTGACTTTAACGGTCACTTTTCAGCCAACCAGCGCGATTTTTCCCTGGGTAGTGCAGCTTTCTTCATGATGTCACGAACCCTGTGACATTTCCTCATTTTGCACAATTCTCCAATTGCTCAGTTCCCCAACCCGAGCAGTGTAGTTTATAGTCCCACACCTCCTTTCAGCTGCTTTTAGTGCTAAGACTATGCTACCTTCATATAGTCACCTGGCCGGATCATCGGTGTATGGCTTCAATCGACTACCATTCACCTTTCCTGGGAAGGGATATCCATTCAATTTAACCAAATGAACTGCTCCACCATCAGTAATCTCCTTAATGACATAGGGCCCCAGCCTGTGCATTCTGAATTTCCCAAACAAATTATCAAACTTGTCATCATATAAAAAAACTAGAACATTTACCTTAAAGGTGCGTAGCTTAATGTGCCAATCATGCCATGCTTTTTCGTGTTGATTTTGGACCTGTTGGTGAAATCTAGCCATTAATCTTTCTTCCTCAAGCTCAGAAAGCTATGCAAGCCTTTCTTCTAGGGCTTCGCGATTTGTCATACCCATGAGTGCCGCTATGCACAGACTAGGTACAATGTATTCCATGGGCATCACTTCTTCAACACCATAGACAAGCCTAAAGGGTGTCTGTCCAATCAACTTTTTGCATGTCGTTCGATAGGCCCATAGTATTGCGGGTATGTGTAGGTCCCAATCGCTTCGCTGAGCATTGAAAACCTTGGTCAATGCATTCTCCAGCACCTTATTGAATGCTTCCACCATCCCGTTAACCTGTGGGTGATAAGGTGTGATTTTTTGGTGATATCCCTGAAATTCCCCGTCAATGCGCTAATCGTTTCATTCAGAAAGTGCGTACCATAATCACTCATCAAAATCCTTGGACACCCAAATCATGTCAGTTCATACTCAAAGAGGAACTTCATAGTAGTCATGCCTGTGTTGTCCTTCACAGGCTGTGCCTCCGCCCATCGAGTCAAATACTCAATCGCAGTGATAATGTACCACACTCCCATCTTCTTTCCTTGGGGATAAATGGGTCCCACAAAATTTATCGCCCATTTCTCGAAAGGTTGCAATGTCATCTGTGGGTTCAGAGGCAGCTCATCTCTCCATGATGGCCTGTCATTCCTTTGACACACATCACATGCCTTGCAATAAGCTTTCGAATCCTGATGGAGGGTTGGCCACCACAACCCTGCGCGTAGAATCTTATGTGTTGTCATTCTTCCCGCATAATTCCCTCCCACAGCACCCCCATGAGTGTCCACGAGGATACTGCTCCTTTCAAACTTTGGTACATATCGTCATAATACTTCATCAAACCCGTTTTTCTACAGTTGTCCGGAAATGACAGAAAAAATTGTCACTCGCACCACTAACTCCTTTTTCTACTGGACGGTGTAGCCTTTCGAGGTGGTTCCTATCATTAGGAAGTGTATGATGTCTTCAAAGTGACCATCTGCAACACGCACTACAAATAGCTACGTGTCATGCAATCCCTCCTCCAAATTAGTGGGCTCTTCCCCCGTTTTCATGCGCGACAAATGGTCTGGTCCCGCATTTAGTCATCCAGGCTTCACAATAACTCTAAAATCATATTCCTAGAACAATAACAACCACCTACAGATTCTGCCCCCCAACATAGGCTTATTGACCAGGTTTTTCAACACATAATGACCCGTATACATCTTAAAATGTCCACCCAGCAAATAGTGTCTAAACCTTTGGAGCACGTATACCACGGCTAATCTTTTGTGCTTGGTGGTGGAATAGTTCTTCTCAGCCTTGGATAACCTCCTTCTTGTGAACGCTATAGGGTGGTCCAATTCTCCTCCACTAGCCTATGTCAGTACTACTCCCAATGCTATATATGACGTGTCTACCTGTACATGAAACTCCTTCTTCCAATCTGTGAAGACTAAAATCGGCGCAGTGACCATTTTTCCTTTCAATACATCTAAGATTTCTTGACATTCCTCATTCCAACAAAATGTGACATCCTTTTTCAACAACTTCTCCATAGGTGTGGTGATCTAGGCATAGCCCTTGATAAACTTCATGTAGTACCTAGTATGTCCCAAGGTTGTGCGTAGCTATTTTACACTCCTCAGTGCCTCTAAGTTAAGTATTACTATGATCTTCATGAGATCTACCATCAGTCCCTATCTACAAACCACATGACCCAGCAGAGTCCCAAAAGGAACACAAAACAGGCACTTCTTCAAATTGAGTGCAATCTGGTACCTTCGAAAAGTATCTAGCATTAACCACAAGCTTTTCACATGGCATTTCACCAACTGAATGGTCCAATCAGGCTAAACTAGATCCAAAGGATCCTGTGGTATCCTAAATATTGTTGTTGTAACTTCTTGTAGGGTTTTGTTAATACAGTCAAACCCTTCTTCAAAGTTGAATGTCATTATGAACCCTTCACGCAAAACATCACACTCACCTATGCCATGGCGGAGCTCTGTCTCCAAGTACCAATTCATCAGGATGACATCCAAGGTATGACAGAACAAGTGCACCCACTTAGGTTGGGGCTTTGCTCCATAGGCCTTAGCCCATTTGGCCAAGTGTGCGCATGGATCATCCTTCCCATCATACTTGTCTATCATTCATACCTTCGGCTTCCCAAAGCGTGTTCTCATCATCCTCCTACTCTCATGCCAATCGTCAAAGTTACCATTGTGCGTACCCCACCATCTCGCAGGCATAGCATGCGGTGCCTAGTCCAAAGCCTGGAAGCGCTGCTTCTTAGGTACTTCCCTCTCAAATGCATCCAAAAACACATCCACATCATTCAAGCCATCATAAGTTTGCAGATTTCTTACCTCTAACAACACACAATGCAATGACCGCGTCATCATTTTACAGCTCAGCATGGTTATTTCATGTAGTTGATTTTGCCAGCACTCTAATTCTTCGTCAGAGTCTAAGGTGCAGGAACTCTCGCGATTCCATGTAATGCATCCATCCACTGTTGAATTCACCCAATCTTGGTCTCGCGCTATTATTTCATATATGCAGTCCAAATCATCATCGCTTTCATAATCGCAGATTGGTTCAGTATAGTGTGATCCTTTAGTAGGATCTAGGGGTACTATTACGCAAAGAAATTTATTTTCAAATATCATTTTTCACTTCTTTAGGTTGATTACCCTATTCATGTCAGTAGCCCAATCAATGCCAAGGAGCGTAGCGTAAGGGTTGTTGTCATCCACAATTTCTATCACTTAAAAGCCAGTCAATGCGCTTGCACCTTCAATATCTACAGTTACGCCTTGCAGTCGTCCCATGGGGATGATCTTCTGTTGATTTTCCACTCTTAATTGAATTAGAGACCATTATAGCACAGGTCTCCCCATTCGCTCCCAAGTCTGCTTCAAAAAAATGTTCATGTCTGACCCTAGATCCAAAAAATCTAATCCATTTCATATTCTCCTATCTACACAGTAAGTCTCATCTCTCACCCTATCCTTGCTTTATGCTTACCAATCTTTTGTACCACGCATAGTTCACCCGGAGCATTTTTGGCACATCTGTTTATAGGTTCCCGTAACCCCTTCACAGCCTTGCTATCACGCAACAACTTCATGTAGGTCTCTAGAAAGGTCATAAGCATAGAAGGGTTCATTTCCTGAATAGGTTTACCATGGCTTCCTGAGGTAGAGGCCTCAACGAAGCTCTTTTTTCCTCCCATGAACGTTTCACATGCATGATCCAAATCAAATTTAGCCTCCTTCATTGGAGCTTTGCGAACCCATGCGTTGTCTTCGGGTTGTTTCCCCTTATCATCGCCTGTTGCAATTCCACTTTGGAGCACTATATTCACATTCGGATCCTCTTCGTGAGGCTCAGACCTCATCATCTGCATGTTCTGAGTTGGTTGCAGTGGTAGCACCCCTTTTTCACATATCCTTGCTCTCATTATAGGACAGTCCTCCATCTCATGATCAAACTGAGTGCAATATTTGCACGATAGACATGTTGGGTTCATGCATTCACTGGCATAGTGTCTTGGCCCTACACAATTGTAACAAATTAGTTGTCCTTAACCTTTTCCAGGTCCTCCTCCACCTCGGCCTCGTCTGTGCCCCTGAAAGCCTGTTCACACCATCCTAGTGCTTTGGTCAGGAGGCCACATTTCTACTTGAACTCTATAGGTGGGTGTTCTACTCATCATCAATTCATAACTTCAACAGTTGTGATCATCATGCCCTACCGACCTGCAAAAGTTGTAGAAGAATTGTTGCAGTGTTTGTACGAACTTCTACAACAAATGACAGTTATTAGTCATATGTTTCCCTGCTACCTGACATATAGCACACCACAACACAGGCCCTGTGCTTGGTCCTGCTTGGGCTTTCGGCCTCAAAAGCATCGGTCCTCTTCCTGCAATATAGTTCGCAAAGACTAGGCAGTGGTCTTTGTCATGCCCCTAACCTTTACATTTCAGGCACCATATCTCTTCACACGCCTCCGATCGAACTGTTCTGTCCTTCTTCAAACTTTGCATTTCAAGGCAAATATTTTGCAACTACTCATGGATCTGTTGAACCCCCAAATTCAGAGCTTGCATCGGTGTTTCATGTAATATTATAGAAATCTCCAAGGCCTCTGCCTGAGTCATAATATTTTGTTGTGACAATGCAACCCTTAGGTGTGGTAGGAGTGAAGCCACGAACCACTATCAGTGTTGTCCATCTATTAAGTTCATATTAGCTTCGTGAATTTTACACGTCAATCTCTGATCCAATTCCCAAGGTGTCTCACCTAGTTTCATCGCGATTTCCTTGAACCCCACAATCAATTGTGCCTCGTATTTAGGCCTACTAAACTCTTTATTCAACGCAATTTGGATTTATGCCAACCTAGCATTTGGATTATCACTAGAGTACTTGATGTACCATGTTAGCACGTGATCCTACAAAGCGCTAACCAATGTTGCCTTCTTCATGTGATAACTTGTGACACCCTGAGGTTCCCATACAGCTTTTACGATGAACTAGAATTGGTCTGGGTCCTCATTTCCCAAGCCCTTAAACAAAGGAAACTTTACTGAATTTTCCATGTTGAACTGCGATGGAGGTGGTGGTAGTGTGGGCAACATTACAGGTGATGGTGGTGAAGTTGGAGGTGGTGTAGGTGGAGGTGGCAATCATGGGAATCCCTGTTTTATAAATTGAACTACACATTGCAGAGAAGCCTGCGCTACTCCCTCTTTGTCACCTAACGGAGGTGAAATCAATGGGCTATATTCAGGACCCTTTCTTCCTTCGTTCCTGTAAGGCTTTCCAATTCGCGTAGCTTCGAACATCAAGGTGGTTGCGTAACCTGTTTTTCGCACAATAACATCTTAATCCAAGTATTTAAAGACTTCAAGTACTTACCTCGCGGACCTTTGAAAAAGTGTCGCTCCGCCTCGTTGTAACTTACTGAGGTATTGACCACGAATTCAATTACAAATCCCCCTATGATACCATTGAGCCAATGATCGACAGCATGGGCAATCTTATCCTTAGAGGCTTCCAGTCTCTGTACTAACTCTAGGGTCCACATAATAGGACTGTCAAGCCTCCACCTTCCTTGGCTATCTGCTAGCTTCATGATCCACTCATATAACTCAACTAGAAAGGAACAGAAAAATATCTTGTGGATTATTGTATACAGGTACCTGTCCAACAATTCTTCCTTTGTCATCCATGGGTTTATGTTCTCCTGCACTGCGAATTCGTGGATCTTCCTGTCCAACCAATCTTCGACCTCTTTCTTAGTTGGATTCCAGTGATATGACATTAGACATATCCTATGCAGATTCATTCCACATTCAAAGCAATTGAAAGGGTTCTTACCTTTTAACTTGTCAATTCCCCTTTTTAATTTTTAGACAAACTTGGCTTCTTCTTCATTAGAGTTAGAATCTAGTTGTTTTTCATGCTTTTTCTCTTCTTTGGTTGCTTGGAGTTCTACTTTCTTTGTTCTTATTTGTCTTCCTTTATCCTTAGCTCATATGTTGAGAGTGTTCCATGAACTACATCCATAGTCATTGAATCCATATTTGTTATTTATTCAATGGAAAATACCTTGGGATTGAATTTTGACGAAAGAGATATCAATACCTTTTAGACAACAATGCCTTCTTTGATTTCTTCACTAGAACCTACAATAGAGTTGATAGTATTGTCTATTTGAAGAAAATATGAAGAAATATCCTCATCTCCTTGCATCCTCAAATTTTTGAACTAGGCCCTGAAATATTGAAGTTTGGCTTTTTTTTACCTTCATGTCCCCTTCATAACAAGTTTTAAGCTTGTTCCATATATCATGAGATATTTTCATTGCATTACTTCAACAAATTTTGAATCTGTCAAACCACTTGAGGTAGCATGCTTAGATTGTGAATTGGGTGTATAGAGTGCCTTGCCATCTGCATCTATTGAAGGGTCATTAGGAACTTTATAATCAACTTCTACAATTTCCCAAACATCATCTCCCAAGGAAATGAGATATGTATCCATTCTTATTTTCCGAAACGCATGGTTAGATCCATGAAACATGAGAAGCTTGCTAACTACTTTGATTGAGGCCATGTTTTCTTGAAATCAACCTTCTAGTAGTTAATCATTCTTGAAATGAGCCTACTTTGATACCACTGGTTAGACCCAAGATAACACTAAGAGGGGGAGAGGAGTAGGTGGGGGCCCAATCAATGTGGTGGTAATTTTAACATTTCAACATATTTTACCAATAAACATATATGTAGTAGTGTACCATAACAATTTGTATCATAATAATGAATAAAACAATGCCTCAAGAATCCATCATTAAATCAACACAAGTTTTACTTGGAAATACATATACGAGAAAACCACAAACTCTTCTTCTTCTTCTTATTCAATCTATTACATATATTTGTAGGCATTGACCTACTAGAGACACCCACCCCCAAAATATGAAAGCAACTAATTGCAATAGGCTACAACTTGATTGAGGCATATATAAGAAACTACTCGCAATAGGCTATACATAATTGAGGCACTGAACTCAGTAATTAGTGAGCTTCAACATGTTGTAGGCTTACCCTAATTGAGGCACCCACCTCCTTATTTAACTTCACATGGACCACTTTTCAAAATC
Organism: Pinus taeda; assembly: GCA_000404065.3. Lineage (NCBI taxonomy): Eukaryota > Viridiplantae > Streptophyta > Pinopsida > Pinales > Pinaceae > Pinus > Pinus taeda. Next base: position 89,622 of record APFE030621495.1, read on the forward strand.
TTTCAAACTAGATCCACCTACTCTTCAATCAATATAATTTTTCATCTAAACAAATTGTCGTTTTCATATGGTTGTCAATACCCTATCATATCTTGTCCATTCATTGTTCCAACCTATTCACCAATTTGATCGCATGAAACCTTTCTTGGAACATGTTCTTTCCAAGTAACCAAAACCAATTGCAACTTGCCTGTAATCTTCCAAAACACATAATAGTGATTCTTCTCATCAAAAGTGCATAATCAAGGGCTTTATTCCTTTAGAAGTGTTCACCGTTGCACTCTAAACATCATGCTTCATCCAGAATCCAATTTGGCTTATTAATGAGCACAAAAACACATAAGAGCCATATAAAATCTAATATTAAATTAATTTTTCTAAAGAATGACCCTTTCAGGGTGCCTTCTACAAAATGGCTCATTCCCAATGATGCTTCTACAAAATATACACTATCAACTTCTTAATCATTCTACAAATTGTAAGTTTTGGGAAAAAACAAAAAAAATATTTTTTTGACCTTATGACTATCGAGGTTTGAACTAGTGACCTTGGCTATGTTATAAAAACCCCTTACCAACTACGCTTTGTGTTATTCCTTATTATATCATTTGCTTGAATCATAAATATTATAACTCAACCAAGAGGAGTGAGATCTAACCTCATGACCATTCAACGTCTAATGAACCATTCAATAATGAAGTAACACAATCAGACTAATGCTTTTCCTCAAGGGATCTAATGAATATACACCATGGTTTCAATGGTGAAGCTTAAACTATAGAAATTATGGTGTAGATTTGAAACTGCTCATGAAATTTACTAAATTACAAGACTTGAAGCTACTCTATTGTTCTGTAGATTTCAATTCACAATCTAGAACACAAATCATAGACATGCAAAAGGAAATATCACACATGAAAAAATATTTATCTAGGGGAAAGAAACTCCTCAAAACCCCTTCCTATCTGTATTGCATTAATCAAAGAATAGAGATGAATACATATGCTTGTTCAAGCCTAAGCACAACCTACAAGTGTATAGTCTATCTCTTTATCTGACTCACTGAATTTGGTCAACACTTCCAATTTTCAAGCCCTCCAAGATCTTATTTCCTTACATTGTTCCTTGAGGAAATTAGCTCCTATTATTTAGGAAATTCCCTCAATTGGATTGCACAATTCCACTAGGATAATTCTATGACTACATGCACCACCTATACACATTGGAATATTCTACAACTGATAGTACGCTGCCTTGGAATCTCCATATCAACTAGGTAACTTGAATTATTTGCATGAATAAATTATTTTGGGCTAATTTATTAGTTAATTGGTTGATCAATGAGTATTGTTGAAGTTACACTTCCACAACTTGACCTTCCACTAGTTCCTCCAATAGTTAGAACTAGTTTAACTTATCATTACTCAATTTAACTGAAATATATTTCTACACATTAGAAATCAATAATATTGAACTGAATTCTAGCTTCTCCAACTTGAATTAACTGAGGGACAAGTCCCATTTCACCTCAGTTAACTATCTCTAAGGTTTCTGCTGAAATGGAAATTAGAACTTTCTATAGTTTGACCAAGGCAAAGTCAAAATGATTTTCAATACTCCCTCTCAACAAGAAAGGGATTATCAACCACCCCTATCTTGCACTTGTGGAACTTAAACTTCCCTCTTGACAAGGATTTTGTCAAAATTTCAGCATCCTGTTCCTCAGTCAGAATGTGTTGCAACAACATTATTCGCCTTTGCACACAATCTCATAAATGGTTATACTAAATACCTATATGCTTGGATCAATCATGAAAAATAGGATTTTTAAAGATATTGATGCAACTTTGATTATCACAATAGATCACAGTTGGACCCATCATTTGACTAAGCAGTCCCATAATAATCTATCTCGTCTAGATTGCCTCACATGTTGCTTGAATGGCAGCCATGTACTCTGTTTTTGCTGAGTTGAGTGCCACAGATCTTTGCTTCCTGTTGGACCAAGAAACAACTGCGGACCCAACACTAAAAATTCCTCTTGATGTACTCTTTTGGTCTGATGGACTCCCCCTGAAATCTGCATTTGTGAAGCCCCAGAATTTCACTCCCTCTATTCGTTTGTACAAAATTCCAAACTGACTCATGCTTTTGAGGTACCATCAAAACATGCTTAGTTCACCTCCAAAATAATTTGGTTGGCCTAACCATAGTTTGGCTAAGCTAGTTGACTGCATAGCACATATATGGTCATGCGTTCACAAGATACATTAGTGAACCCACCAATTATTGGTAAACAGTAGAATCCACTTCCTCACCTGGAGTGACATCCTTTTTCCTCCATTTGGTCACTAGAGGTGTCTCCATGGGTTTGCAATTGTCCATGCAGAACCTTTGAAGTATCTCGTTGGCATACTTTCCTAGAGAGACAAACAATTCCCCATCACCTTGCATTACAATCCAAGGAATTAGTGCATGAGACACAGGTCCTTCATTTCAAACTCTCTTGCAAGGTCCTCCTTACAAGATCTAATCAACTGCTCATCACCAGTTAAAATAAAGTCATCAATATATAAGACAATAATCAATAATTTACCTTCTACTTAAATATGATATAAGTTTGCATCCAGTTCAATTTTAGTGAAGCCCAAACTGGTGAGATAACTATCAAAGTTGGTGTACCAAGCACGGGGTGCTTGCTTAAGACTGTACAATGCTTGTTTGATTCTACACACATGAGACTCTCGATCAAAATTCTTGAATCCTTCTAGTTCCTCAATAAACACCTCCTACTTAATAAATCAATTGAAGAATGTTGTTTTCACATCGATCTGGTGGATCTTCCACCCCATATGTGCAGTAAGAGTAAGTATTGATCTGGTGGATGAGTACCTTGTTATATGAGAAAAGTTCTCCTCATAGTCAATCCCTCCAACCTGAGAGCACCCCTTGGCCACAAATCTGGCCTTCTCCTTTTCCATGCTTCCATTTGCTACATTATTTACTTTGAAGATCCATCATGAACCTGCAACTAATTTGTCTTCCATATTGGGACCACTTCCCAAACACGGTTGTTTACAATGGATTCATACTCCTCCACCATTGCATCAACCCATACAAGTTGCTCTATTTCTTCCTCAAAAGAGGATGGCTCGGTCTCTACGAGTTCATTCATTGGAAACATATAGCCAATGTACTAATCAAGTGATCTTCTCTACCTACACTGATTTGAAGGAGCACCCACATTCTCCCTCACATCCTGCATGGTTCTCCCAACTTCCCCTAGTCATTTTCCTGCCTTCTCTAGATGGTTCTGCTTGAGTCATTGTCTCCACTCTCTTCTCCTCAATTTTTGGATGCTCTAACACTTCCTTAGGTTCTTCCTTTGGAGCTAAAAGCTCTTCTTTTGACAGGATTTGAATCTCCCTCTCAAGAGAGAACCACATGGCATTGTCTTCATCAAATTTTACATCTCTTCACACAACTGTCATTCTACACACGATAGTTGTGGTCAGTTTCTATGTAGCCAAAAAATACCCCCAATTATGTTATCGGCTTTATCTTCTTCCTTGATTCTTTGGAGACATGGATGTAAATAGAGGCTCCAAAACTCCTGAAGTGCGACACATATGACTTTCTCGCTGAGAAAGCCTCCCTTTGTTTAATCATGCCCATAATATGATGACGACTCCAATTTTGAAAATACACTGTTGTGTTGCATGACTCAACCCACAAATGCAGAGGTAGGCCTTAATCATGCAACATCATCCTCATTTCTCCCACAATGCTATGGTTCTTCCTCTCATATTCCACCCCATTCTGTTATGGGTTGTGGGGTGTTGTCAAATCTCGTTGAATGCCTTCTTTTTCACAGAAATTTTTAAATTCATTCGACACGTACTCACCTCCATTATCTCTCTTGAGAGCCTTCTCCTTCTTTCCCATTTCTTTCTCAACCAATGTCTTAAATTCTATGAACTTGGAGAATGTCTCATCCTTCTTCCACATGAAGAAGAGACAACACTTCTGTGAGAATTCATCAATAAAAATGAAAAAATACTTGTGCATGACAATCAAGGTTGTCAAGAAAGGTCCACAAACATTAGAGTGGATCTTTTCAAGGATTTCATGTGATTTTTTACCCCAATCATAGAATGTGTCTTTTGTGTACTTCCCCAAAGTACATACTTTACATACATCTTGCTACTCAAGTGCTCCTTTGGGGAGGCCTATGGCTATATGTTGCATGATCTTCATAGTGTCATGGTGCAAATTTCCAAGTATTCTATGCTAACTTTCATCGACACTGCGACTCTACACCTTCTCTACCTTTGTGCTCAATGCAGCACAATCCTTCACATCTAGCTTATAGAGGTTCTTCACACGAACCCCGATCTACTTCACCTATCCTGTGGCTATGTGTCTCAAGAATGTCTTTCCTTTTATTAAGATCACATCATAACCACGGTCTTCCAAAACTGCAATAGAGACAAGATTTTTCTTTAGGCTTGGAATGAACATGACATCATTGATCCTGAGGGGGGAGCTTGAATTCCTCTGAAAGGTGACTATACCAATCACAGTCGTGCCATACCTTCCATCGTCCCCCATCTCAATGTGCATCTACAAGTCTTTCTCCTCCTGGTCACTGAAAATTTCTTTATTCCCTATCATATGGAACAAGGCACCTGAGTCCAAGTAACACACACTTCCCATCACTATGTTGATCATGCATGCAATGAGGGTAAAGTCAAGCTCAAAATGTCAAGCTAAGGATTCACCTATTTCTCCTCGTGAGGTCTTCTTTCTTATCTTCTTGTGTGGACACTTCTTTGCATAGTGCCTGAATTCATGACAATGGAAGAATTTAATTTTTTATAGATCTTTCTTCTTTCCCCCTTAACTGAGATCTAGTTTGAATTGGGATTTCTTCCCTTTTCCCTTCTCTACCTTTCCAGCCAATGCAATTTCTTCATCCTCGCCCTTAGATGAGTCCCATATATGGTATTCCACCTTATTCTTCCTATACCAAGTCAGACCATAGGTGCTCCCAACTCCGTAGTTTCTCCCTCCCATTCACAAAACCTTGAAACCTATGCTAACTCTTGGGAAAGCCTAGAAGGGATAATGCTACCAAGTCAGCTTTAGGTACATTAACATTGACCCCGCTAAGTTCACCACGAGACTGTGTAAACTTGCTTAGATACTGCGAAATTGTGTCATTATTTTGAATTTTGATACTTTGAATTTTATCCTTGAATGCCAACTTCATGTGGTCACTACTATTCTTGAACAATTTTGTTAGTGCTTTCCACATCGCAAATGGAGTTTATTTTCCATGGAGATTCGAGACAATATGTTAGGCCCCTATACTACTAGTGTAACCCCTTATTGTTATTAGTACAACCCCCTCATTATATTGTTGTACCCATGTAGTCCCCATATTGTTACTATTATGCCCCATAGAATCCCACTATTGTTATTATTGTGCCCTTACATTATTATTGTTATGTCGGCTCTGATTATATTATGACCCTTTAGACTCCTATATATAGAAATGAGGTCTTGTCATTTGTATCATCCAAGAATTGTCCATTTATGCAATGTAAAGGAGGTTGCCCCCTCAAAGAGGTTGAATTCTAAGGTGTTGATCTATCTTTTTGTGAACTAGTTTCATAACACAATATGATCACATACTCCATCCAATATGCTTCTACTTGCCTTGGCTACATCTTTCTTCCACTGACCAAGATTTTGAGATTGGATGCTTGAGGTTTTGCAAAATATGTCTTGATGTATTATAGAAACCCATTTTCATCTAATACTGCCTCCATGTGGTCCTTCCGTGAAACAAAATTAGCAATTCCCTCCAAGGCATACTCTAGCCTTAGTCCATTGAAGGCCATCTTCTCAGCTCTGTATAAATCCTACTACACTGATCTTAAAATTCAAACCTCTAAGACCCAATTTCAAATTTCATGTTCTATTGTGAATCTAGCTCTGATTCCATGTAGATGTAGGTTTTAACCCCGTATAGAAATTACCTGCATACGAATTCTAAATCATAGGAAAAATAAAAATATGAGAACATAACACATAAAACACATATACACAGAGATTTCCCACTGGATCCCAAAACCGAGACTACCAGCTTGATTTTTCATTATGTTCCTTTCAATGTTACAATACATATTTATACATGCCGAAGCATCCAATACCATGGACCGAAAACCATCGCGTCCAAAAAACATGTGCGAAAATCATGCACAAAACCATAGGTGGGTCCGCCCAACCTAACATAGGGTCCAAACCCAAAATTTTCCGGGGCGCTGCCCCAGACCCCATAAAGTGGGGTTACGGGTACCCCTCAAACCCCCTATTAACTATGTGGAAAGAATATAACACAACCCAATAGTAGAAATTATGGTGTATATTTGAAATTGCTCATGAAATATACTAAATCACAAGACTCAAAGCTACTCTATTATTCTACAAAATTCAATTCATAATCTAGAACACAAATCATAGACATGTAAAAGGATATATAACACATGAACATACATTTAGCTAGGGAAAATCAACTACTAAAAACCCCTCCGTATTGGTATTGCATTAATCAAAAATTAAAGATGAATACATATGCTTACTCAGGCCTTAGCATAACCTGCAAGTGTATAGTTTATCTCTCTACCTGAACGATTGACTTTGGCCAACACCTAGCTAATTTTCAAGCCCTCCAAGCTCCTATTTCCTTGCATTGTTCCCTAAGGAACTTAGCCCCTATTATTTATGAAATTCCCTCAATTGGATTCCGAAATTACTCTAGGCTCCTTCTCTTACTACATGCACCACCTATACACATTTGAATAGTCGACAACTAATAGTACACTACCTTGGAATCTCCACCTCAATTGGTTAAATTGAATTCTCTGAATACATCAATTATTTTTGGCTAATTTATTAGTTAATTGGTTGATCACTAAGTGTAGTTGAAGTTACACTTCCACAATTTGACCTTCCACTAGTTCCTCCAACAATTAGAACTAGTTTAACTGACTATAACTCAATTTAGTTGAAATAGATTGCAATAAATTAGCAATCAATCATATTGAAATGAACTCAAGATTCCCCAACATGAATTAACTAAGTTAATGGAGCAACAAGTGCGATGTTACCTTAGTTAACTACCTCCAAGATTTTTGCTGAAATGGAAATTCAAATTTTCTATAGTTTGACCAAGGCAAAGTCAAACTGAGAATTTCTTGTTTCATTTTCAACATAAACATGGTTATATGTTCATACGACAATGGTGGAAATTTTCCACCAACAATCCAAATCATGTAGTCGTTATTAACGATCTCAAACAAACACTTAAACACGGTCTTATATATATGTAAATAATTGAAGCTTGGCTACTTGGCTAATGATTTCATTGATGCAATGGTAGAGCTCAACCGGGACATCAAATGGTTAAACACACAATGGATATCGGCCTTAGGCTTCTTTTCTCAAGCAAACAAACAATAAATCGTAGTCTCGGGCTTCTTTTTTTAAATGATCAGACATATAATGGGTCTCAACCTCATCCTTCTTTTGTCAAATAATCAAGCATACAATGGATCTCGGCACCAACCTCTTTGTCAAATGCACAATATTGGTGCTCGACCACAGGCCTATTATCAATTATCAAAAAACGGGGGAACTTGGCCACAAGCTTCAAATAGTTGAAATCAGTCAAAGGCCTCATTCAAAAGGTGATGCCCAACCATTGGTCTATGATTAAGCAAAAGGAGTACAACTCAGCCACCATCCTTTGATCAAATAATTAGTGAGACTTGAACTTAGACCTCAATCTGTTAGAAATTAAATAACAAAGCAATGGAATACATAAAATATTGTGGAAACACAAATATAGAAACCCATAAAACAAGAAACACAAATATACATGATTCACCCAATTTGGACTACCTCCACGGAAAAACATCCAATCCTTCCTTTTATATTATCCAACAAAATGAAGAGATACACCCTACAACAAATCTGCTGTAATTTTTTTTTTCGCTCTCACATAGTCTCTCTCTCTTTCTCGCTCAAAATCAAAATACACAATCTTAATGCAATTACCTCATATAAACCAAAGGTTTTCTTTTAGGTCAAAAAACCCTAAATTAACATAACATTTACCGTCAGATCATCCTCCTAATGAATGACCTAGATTGACCACGAAATTACAATATTTTACAAGATAATTTTTCATCTATTTTTAGCTTCAAGGGCACTACCCCCGAACCCCTATCGGGGGGGCTCACAAAAATCATCATCGCACCCCCCGGACCCCCTTTACAGTGATCATATGGGCAGCATTTCCACCCCGTTACACTACAACAAAATAGGCAATTTATGCCAGATTTAGCACCAGATTTTAGTGTATTTTTCTCTCCATTGGGATGAGCATCCTAGCGCTAAATCTGGCTCTATTGTACAATTTTTAAAGCGTCTTTTTTTGCGCCAAATTTTTCATCATTATTTTATGCCAAATTTTGCATCATTTTTCACATCATATTTTGCACCAAGATTTGTATTTGGTTTTACAATAGGTTTTACTTCTAGTTTTGTGCCATTTTTTGCATCATTTTTTGCTTCCTGTTTTGTGACATTCTTTGCTTCTATTTTTGTGTCATAATTTGCATATAGTTTTACACCATCTTTTGCATCTAATTTATTGCCTTTTTTTGCATCGAGTTTGTGCCAGTTTTTGCATCTAGTCTTATGCCATTTTTTTCTTCTAATTTTGTACTTATTTTTACATCTATTTTTGCACCCATTTTTCTGCCTTTTTTTACACCATCTTTTGCATCTAATTTTGCACCATATGTTGAATCTGATTTAGTGCCAAAATTTTCATCCATTTTTGCACCATTTTTTTCATCCAATTTTTCGTTTCATTTGTCTCCCTTTTTTGCATCCTATTTTGCAGCTGATTTTACATCATTTGTTGCATCCAATTTAGCATCATTTTTAACAACATTTCTTGCATCCAATTTTGCATCCTTTTGAGCATCTAAATTTTCACCCTATGTTGGACCATGTGTTGCATCCACCTTTAAATTCCATTTTGTGTCTAATATTATGTTCAATTTTGAGCCATTTTTTCATCTACTTTTGCATTTGTTTTTGCACCAAGTTTTGAATCATTTGTTGCACCTCATTTTGTATCCAAATTGGATCCATTTTTATGCCCATTTTCACACCATTTTTTCTACATTTGTGTCCAATTTTTCGCCATTTTTTATGTCTAATTTTGCATCCTTTTTGGTGTCTAGTTTTGCATCCTTTTTGGCATCCAAATTTGCATCATTTTTTCTGCCACATTTTATGTCCACATTTGCATCTCATTTTGCACCTATATTTTAGTTTGAATTTTCATCTAGTTATGCATTATTTTTGACATCCTTAGTTTCACCCATTTTTAGTCCCATTTTGCTTCTTGTTTTGTGTCTTTTTTTACATCATTTGTGCACTCAATTTTGCATCCTAATTTTACACCATTCTTTGCATCCTCATTTTGGTGTCCATTTTTGCATCCTTGTTTGCGCCCAATTTGGTATCTTTTTGTATGCCCTATTTTGTTCCCTTCTTTGTGTCTAGTTTTGCACCCTTTTTTAATTCTACTTTAAAACCCTTTTTGTCTCATTGTTTACATCTTGTTTCGATGGCTAGTTTAACATCCAATTCTACTTGCATCGATGGTTACATCCACTTTTGGCTTCTTGTTTAGAGTTTTACTTTTACTTCCATTTTACTAATTTTATTACATAGTGAAATATATTACAGTTTCTAAATATCATTTTGTTGTAGGATTTAATGCACAGTTAGATGAACATAAAACCCTCTCAGTTTATCCCAGAAACCTAAGATAGACCGATTAAGAGAAAGCTTGTTCTAAGGCTCGTGATTCTTAGTAAATCAAGATGTAGAGTATAGATTAAGAAAAGAAGAATGAATTCATGTGAGTCCTCGCATGCAGGTCTTATTGGAGTTTTTAGTGTAGCTGGGAAGCGCTCCTAGATAGCTCCAAATCTTGGTCCTACACACAAGATAGAGAACAAAGAAAACTTCACAACATAATATCTTGATAATTGAAACTATCATAAACATACAAATATTATTGAATAAATAAATATAAACCAAAATCCCATACATTCATTAGTTAGATAGGATAAGTAGAGAATGAATAGTAGCATATGGAAGGAAGAACATCTAATCTATATTAATAAAGGAGTTGGAGCAAAATTACAACCATCACATGCAGTTGCAACAATACCTCCCCCATCTCCTAGCTCCAAAACCATCCCTCTCAAGATAGACCTCAGCAGCGTGACAATACATGAATTCCCATCATTTCCTCAATGGCCAAGCCTCCAGTATATAGGAAAGTGAAGGCTATGAAGATTTCCTAAATTCCTCACTAGTTCAATCTTGGCAAAAGCTTTTGGGTGGATAATGTTTCCTCATATAAAAATGGCATTTTCCACTTTTTAGATGTTTTTGTGCTTAGGAAAAAGCTTCCCCATGCTTTATGGCTCTTTCCCACTTTTGTATGCTTTTATTTTTTAGGAAAAGTTTAAAGATGAGGATAAAGAGATCACATTCCACCATATGAGTTTCCGAAAGTGAACGAGAGTGTCAAATTCTAGTTAACTCGAGCTTTTTTCCTGGTATTAGAGGAATTTTCATTTTAAGATGTTAACATTGAATTTTCATGTCATAATGTGTAAGCCAATCAAAATCCTTTAAAATTTAAAAGACATATAGGTGTGACTAGGCAGTGGATTTTTTTTTAATAATATAACTTACCTAATTTAATTGTGAATGGTGCCCAAGTGACCCAAATCTATATTAAATCTTAAAAATAAAATTAGTATCTTAATCTATAAAAGTTAGAATATCGAGAATATTTTTAATGAAGGGTAAATCATGGCATGTTAAATAAATAAATTTGAATATAAAATCCTAAATCCTAAATTTAATTTAAATTTTGTTAAATCTTGTATTGATAAATTTTATTAAATCTTGTATTGATAAATTAATTTAAATATAAAATATAAATATATGGTATTGATAAAAGTGCATTTAATTTACAGTAACTTAAATTTAATTTTATAATTTTCCTTTTAAATTTAATCTTGTCTTAAATTTGTGTTAATAAATTAATTTCAATATAAAATACATGTAGATGGTTATTTTTTATAAAAGTGAGTTTATTTGGGTAATTTAAATTTAAATTTAAATTTCCTTTAAATTTTGAATTTTCTTTTCTAATTTAAATTTTATTAAATCTTGTGCTAATATATTAATTTAAATATAAAATACATATACAGTTATTTTGATAAATGTGACATTTATTTGGGTAATTTTGGTAAAAGAATAATAAAAATGATATATTAAAAAATTGTCTACATGGCATTATTTTATTAGTTTCTTAATTTTTTCTTAGGTGGTTATTTTTTGAGTTGAAAATTCCTCTAATGTGAGAATTTTGGTTACAGAAGTTAGATGAAGGGGACAACTTGTTATAGACTAGGATACCGTGGTCCTCATGGTACATAACTTGTATTATAGGCTTATATAGTTTAGGAGAAAGGGGTATTTCAACCAACATCATAGTATTTTCCTCCAAGATGATCAGGTGGTATTTTCATGTATAACACATTTAAGAACATATCACAATTCAAATTCATAACCTAGTATTTGTAAACAAATTTAGGGGTAATTGACAACATTCATAAAAAATATAGCAGTATCCTCATATATAACAATTCTCCATCAAAAAATCATTGACAATTTTCATTATAAATATATTACTACTAAATCAACATTTATCGTAGATATCATTATTCCAAGGTAAATTCACAACATTACATTCAAAAATAGTAATATCATCATACATAATCATTTTCCATAAAAAAGCATTGACATGTTTCAACACATATATAAAGTAACAAGTTAATACTAATAATATCCTCATCATATTTAATCAAATCAACTAAGATTCAAATGTGTGATTATCATATCAAAATATTTCATGAACACCATTATTCTAAGGTAAATCCACAACATCCATCAAAAGATAGTAATATCATCATACATAATAATTCTCCATCAAAATAATGTTGATAATTTTCAATATATACATAAAATAACAAGATAAAAATGATAATATCATCATCATATTTAATCAAATCAACTAAGAGTCAATGTAAGATTACCAAATAAAAATGTTTCATAGATATCATTATGCTAAGGTAAATTCACATCCAAAAAAAAAATAGGAAACTCATCATACACGATAATTCTTAATAAAAAAATTGTAAACAATTTTCAACAAATTCTTAAGGTAACAAGATAGTACCAATAGTATCATCATCATTATTCAAATAAACTAAAATTCAAATGTATGATTACATGTTAAGACATCCAACTAAATATAATAAATAATGCATGGCTAGCTAGCACCATGAAAATTATAGTCAATCTCATCCTCATGATCATTTCCATGATCATCATCCTGACCATCTTGATAATATCATCCACATAATCATCACCAATGCCATCGCCATCCTCGTCATTATCATCTGATATATGATGTAATCTAAGTATAGTCTATATCATCATCTTCGTGGTCATTACCTATAGCGTTCTGGAAAAAAAATCAATATTACATGTTAGTACTAATTCTATAGAAAAATGCATATTTTTATTACAATGCTAACAATAAAATGAGGTAGGACATAATAACATTTAATAGTACTAAAAATAAAATGAAAATACGACTCAAGATATATTGGAGATCCAATTAATATTACACTTGTAATTACATTAAGTAGTAGAAGCATTTTTTAGTCCATATGAAGTAGGTAACCATTTGTTCATCATATTATATTGTGAATGTTTCTTATGATTTCCATGTAGAATTGGTAAATTAATATTTACTCGAAGATTTATTTCAAATTACAATTGTAATTCAGATTAGAAATAGAAGAAATTTTAACAAAAAAGGAATTCACATGAAAAAGTAAATTGTTTTTAATGAAAAATAATTCACATACAATATGAATGTCACATGAAATATTGAGTTGTTTTTAATGCATGTACTTTTCTCTATAATAAGATGGGTCCTAATGTTCGTTCGAGAACAAATGCTCACAAATAATTACTGCATTTTATCCATTATCACACTTAATCCATTATACCTAGTGACGACAATGATTCCATTCAAATTGCTTTGAACTCCCTAAATATAATGTAAAAGAGAAAATTCCACGACCACGACCACGTCCGCAACCCCCTCCCTTGCCTCGTCCACCATCAAAGACAATGAACTTGGAGTTATGACCATGATAGCAACCCCTCCCTTGCCTTGTGTCCACCATTAGAGGCATTGAACTTGGAATTAAGAGTACTCATGTTTTCTTTGCTCTAATTAATCTCCAAGGAATCAAAACTTGATCAATGTATCAAGGACTCAATCAAGGAATAGATATATCATAAGAGAATCTCAATAGGCTTTGCCAAAAGAGTGTGAAATAACACTTATCTCTATTTT
>APFE030621497.1:0-29460 GCA_000404065.3 Pinus taeda
AAAAATACTGAAAATATTCCCTTCATTGAAAAAACAAAACAAAAATACTAAAACTATTCTCTTCTCGTGGTTCCAGCCCAAAAAATAAATAAATATCCTGGTGGTGCTAGCCATCCTAGTGTGCCTTCACTTCAGAACCTTAAACCATCGAAAGCATCCGCTATTTATGGCTTGGCTGAATTATGCATGTTTTTTTTGTGTGCATCTGGGCTCGAAACTATAGACATTTGAGTAAATAATATTTTCTTTTCCTGGCATAAGATTATTATCCTATATGAACATTTGATCAGGAAATATGGTGAGGTCGCTGTTTGAAACACAAACAACAATCTAGGCCAAATAGGAAAAGATGAAACAAGCATGCTCCCAAGCATCCAGGGAGCCGCCATATGTCAAATACATTTTATTTATTTTTTAACTGTTCGACTCAATCGATAATACTTTAATTTAAAATTTTATTAAGAAAATATTGATACTTTACCCGGATGATGAAGCACAAGTATTTTAAATGCATTCTAATCATTTTGTATTTTTAATTTTATTTTTTAAATTGAAAATTGAAAATTCAACTGATAAAAAAATATTTATTATATTACCTAAATTAATTTTTCTAAATATACAAAATAAATTCAACATTTTAAGACACTCAAATTATATTAATTCCACGTCTTAAATATCTTATTCCAAAAAATCAACTTAAAAAAACAGCAACATACGCACAAAATTTAAAGCGATATTTTGTCCAAGCACGTGTCTTACATGTGCATTGACTGCATCATTTAACTACATCATTAAATGCAAATGAGTTGCACCTGGAAAAATAATTGCAGAAACGTACTGTGAAACTTTGAAATCTTCCTAAAATATCATGATTGCTTTTTTGAAAGTTGTAAAACCTGACTGGTCCTTCACACACAATCTATTCTGCTTTCACATCGCCGGAGAGTCGACAGCCCACGCCAACTTTAATCTTGTTGTCGAATCATCTTTATCTTTTCACACCATTCTTTTCTTTTGACAATGGAATTCGCCGCGGGCATAATCACAGCACATGGCTGCGACTAGCGGGTCCGCTTTTTTTTAATAATTAGTATAGATCAGTGCATCGACAACAGAATGTCCCACCGTCAATTTCCATATTAAAAAAATGAGGGCAGACTAGAGTACATTAATGCCTAGTGCTAGTGCTAGACGTACTGTGCATACCAATCTTTCCCAATTAGAAAATCGCAGCCTGTCATCGTTGAAAACTTTGCAGGCAATGTCCAAGAATATAACATATTTTTTTCCTCAGACAATGTCCAAGAACTTACGAATTCATTCACGTTTTCAATTGGTAAACATCAATTTGCAATATAATACGAAAACTTTAGTCGTCACGTTGACGTGAATGCGCTCCAATTTGCAGCCGCCGCCCGACTGGGTCTGCCTTTTCTCTCGTTAAATACCTCTACAGCAATGCCATCCCCAATCCCATATATCGTGTGTGATAGAGAGCTCAGAGCAGAGTCGGGTTGGAGTGTTAAATCAGCATATTAATTATCAGTATGGCGAAGCTGATGATTTTTTGTTTGTTATGCACTCTCTGTATCGCTTATGCGATAAGAGATAATGTCCTCACTCTCAATGCCGATCCGCCCCTTGTAAATGGGCTGTCATGGACATTTTATCAGAAGAGCTGTCCTCAATTGGAATCCATTGTAAAGAAAAGGATTGATTTCTACCTCAAGCAGGACATCACCCAGGCAGCTGGGTTGCTGCGACTCCATTTCCACGACTGTTTCGTTCAGGTAGTTCTTTTTCTTTTTCTTTTATTCAGCCTGCTGGGTTTTAAATAGTTCTATTTGTAGTAAATATGTAACTTGTTCATTTACAGGGCTGTGACGGATCGGTTCTGTTGGACGGATCAGCAAGTGGCCCCAGCGAACAAGGGGCTTCGCCCAACTTATCGCTGAGAAAGAAAGCCTTCGAAATAATAAACGACATCAAGAGCCGAGTGGACAAGGCTTGCAGCGTTGTCGTCTCCTGTGCCGACGTCACCGCTCTCGCAGCTAAAGAGTCGGTCAGGGCGGTAAGCCACGGATGCTCTCTTCTATTTCATTCTCTTCTATGCCGTTTTGGGTTAATTAGATCGGTTTGTTTAAGTCTTAAGATTCGTATTGTGAATTAGGCGGGAGGACCACAGTACCGTGTACCGCTGGGACGCAGGGACAGCCTAAAATTCGCCACACAAAACGTGACCGTTGCCAATCTCCCGGCTCCCTTCTTTAAGGTGACAGCGCTCATCAATGCTTTTGCCTCCAAGAATCTCAACGTCACAGACCTCGTTGCTCTTTCAGGTATTGCGATCTAGTTGTTAAATAGTGGTCTAGATTTTTGAAAACCATCTTTGTGATGATGCTTAACAGTTTTGTTGGGATGACAGGCGGACACACCATCGGCATGGGGCATTGCACCTCCTTCACCGACCGTCTATACCCGACGCAGGACACTAGTTTGAACAAAAGCTTCGCCCAGAGGCTGTACACCAAGTGTCCTTCCAAGACCTCCACCAACACCACCGTGCTGGACATCCGCACGCCCAACGTCTTCGACAACAAGTATTACGTAGACCTGATGAACCGGGAGGGCCTGTTCACCTCCGATCAGGATCTCTACACCGACTCCCGCACAAAAGCAATCGTGAAGGAGTTTGCCCTGAATCAAGATCTCTTCTTCCAGAACTTTGCAGTGGCCATGGTGAAGATGAGCCAGCTCAACGTGCTCACCGGATCCAAAGGGGAGATCAGGCATAACTGTTCCGCTAGCAATCTGGCTTCGACGATTCAAGTGGCGGTAGAAGACGTTATTGAATCTTATGCGTCATTCATGTAAATGCAGGCACGACGGCCATGGCTGGTCTTTCAGAGGTTCTTATGTGCGCTTTTTCGATGTGTTTTTTTTTTCCCAAGTTCGGTCTATCGTTTTACATGTACACAGTGTGACGGACGTCTCTTAACAGATGCCTTAGAAATTGTACTCTCAGCCCTCAATAAAATAAAAACGCACTACTGCTTTGGACACAATTTGAATATTTTTTAATGAGTAATATTTGCTTTGAGTATTGTACAGTGATGTGCGGTTTAATGGTGGGTCTCCTCGGGTGAAGCCCAGGAGACCTAGGTTCAAATCTCACGGAGTACAGTGACCTGTTATGGTGGCGGCTTGAGGGGCGGGGACTCCCCACCCGTCTGAGTCTGCTCTTGCCAAAATCATAGGATCTTAGTATACCCGATCTACAGGTGGTTGGTTATACTCTTGGTGTTATAGTGGCAGCTATGAGGTTTGATCCCGGGTCTCCCCTGGATCAAGCTTGATAGTTACTGATTCACCATGTGTTAAAAAAAAAAAAAAAATTATAAACTAGATATACTTCTACTACGAGTAATACAACAATGTTTTTATAAGATGTAAATTTTTCGGAAAAAGGAATCTAACCATATCTAAACATATTGAACACCCAAAATCCTAGGGTCCACAAAGCAGTCGTGTTGTACATTAGCACGATGGTTGATTGGTAAAACGGTCACTTTGCTTGTTTGCTCGACCTTCCCACCTCCTCTATAAACGTTGTGAGGGGTTGTGCATGTGATGTGGAGCAAGAAAACATACGTTGCACCATCCTAGACGCTACAACTATAGTCACTCATTGCACAAAGTGATATTATATACGAGATCACAAAATAAACCACAAGAGAAAATGAATAACAAATATACAGAGCAACAAATTAATCATACACCTACTTGTTTGCCCTTGGCTAATGTTATAGCAAAACAACAATGAACAATAAGCCATGAAATTGTGAACCTCAGTATAACATTTCCCTTTATTTTGTATCAAAGTTCTTGGAAAATCTCAAACCTCACACCCATTGACAAGATCATACTACCCTGAAGCCATGACAAAAGGATAAATCAATTTGCAAAAAAAAATATTTCAATCAATTAAAAGACAATATTCTTATGTGGGAAAAAAATATGGCTCACCAATCGTCGAAGCTGCGTTGGTACAATGTCTAGGGTATCTTCACCTTGACCTTCATAGACTATACAATTGTGGTCGCTCACTACACAATGCAGATCGATATAGTTGAGTGTGACACCACATATAAAACATATAATAATTTGAAGAACAAGCAAATGGATTCACAAATGAGCGAAAGATAATTGTGAGTGAAATGCTTTACATATAGTTAAGGTGAAGGTACAATGTCTAGGGTATCTTCACCTTGACCTTCATAGACTATATAATTATGGCCGCTCACTACACAAAGCAGATCGATATAGTTGAGTGTGACACCACATATAAAACATATAATAATTTGAAGAACAAGCAAATGGATTCACAAATGAGCGAAAGATAATTGTGAGTGAAATGTTTTACATACAGATAAGGTGATTCACCTTCATTTCTGAAAGATAACCTCCATCTTATCTCTTTGATTTTCTTTCCTCGTTGCTTTCCTTTCCTTTTGCATAGCATGACTATGCTCAAACTTAACAAAAACAAAACATGTAAACAATAACAAACAAAAAATTACAAACTTCCCCTTTGCACATTATCCCAACTGCAGTGTCCCCTCTTCAGCGGAAAGGAAAAAAAGTGGGGTGAATAACAATAAAATCCAAACATTGATAGTAATGTTAATCATATTTCAAAACCAAAAATTATACATAATAGCAAACACACCTCACACTCCATTTTGTATTCCACTTAATCGTGCTCACGAGAACAAGAGATCTACAACAAATACATAATAAGATAATAAAATCAATATACAACTTAAAGTTGAGAATTGAATGCAATAATTAATCATAATATGAAACATACTTGTCTCTGAGTTTTGTTATATAAAGGGGGATAATCCATTTTCTATTTCATGTATCCATAATTTTGATGGGCTGTAGTAAATATAACTTACTACACACCAACAAATGCATTTTAATTGTTTCAGACAGTATTTAGATTAGAACATCTTGAATTCAAACAAATACCTTTAATTATTTTAGTCAGAATTTAGACCATAACACATTGAATTCCCATGGAGCCCTCTCTTAGAGAGAGACTTTGAAATAGAAAATCGAGCAAACTTACTCTAAGAACTTGTGACAAGGGTTACCTAAGATAGCCTTGAAGCTATCCACATATCAAATTTTTTACAGTAATTCAATATAGTCATGTCATGGTAATTTGAATGGATAATCTTTTGTAGATTATACAATTGTAGTTGTTCACCACATAAAGAGGATCATTATAGTTGATTATGAGAGCATAAATAACACATAATAAATTGAATAACAAACAAGTGGAGCCAGAAATTAGCAAAAGATACTTATAAGTGAAATGCATGGCATATAGGTATGTTAACTCACCTTCATTTATGAACAATAACCTCCATTTTCTCTGTCTGCTTCATTTCCTTTTCCATACCCAACAAATGAAACCAAGACCAAACTACAAAAAACGTGAAAAAAAAAGAAACGAGTACAACAGAGCATAAATAACACATAATAAATTGAATAACAAACAAGTGGAGCCAGAAATTAGCAAAAGATACTTATAAGTGAAATGCACGGCATATAAGTTTGTTAACTCACCTTCATTTATGAACAATAACCTCAATTTTCTCTGTCTGCTTCCTTCATTTCCTTTTCCATACCCAACAAATGAAACCAAGACCAAACTACAAAAAACATGAAAAAAAAGGAAAACGAGTACAACACACCCAACAAATAAAACCAATACCAAACTACAAAAAATGAGTAAAAAAACAAACAAAGGAACATAAGTACAACTCAAAGCATGGCCATGCTCAAACTCTTGAAACAAAATATGCAAAAAAGAAAAATTGCAAATATCTCCTTTGCACATCATCTCCCCTATAATGTGCTCTCCTCTGCTCAAAGGAAAAAATTGGGTAGAATAAGGTTAAAATATACACACAAATAGTAATGATAAACATATTTCAAAACTTATAATTATTCATAATAGAAAACGCACCTCCCCTAAAATTTGTTTTATAATGACGGACACTCTCTTTTGTATTCCACTTGTTCGTGTTCATCAAAACAAGCCATCTACAACAGATACAAAATAAGATATTAGAATGATTATATAGGTTAAACTAAAGAGTCGAATGCAGAGATTAATCGTAATAAGAAACACACATTTCTTTAAGACTGTTATACAAAAGGGGAGAGCCCATTTTGTATTTCTTGTACTCATACCCAATGGAACAAGCCATTTGCACTAGATAAAATATTAGATTTCCAATTATATTTGTGTTATATCTCAAAAAAATATAAATTTTATAAACTAGATGTACTTTTACTACAGGTAATACAAACAATGTTTTCATAAGATGTAAAATTTTCAAGAAAGGAATCGAAGCATACCTAAACATATTGAACACCTATAATACTAGGGTTCACAAGGCAGTAGAGTTGTACATTAGCACAATGGTTGATTGGTTGAAGCATCAGTATGCTTGTCTGCACAACCTTACCCAACTCCTCTACAAGGAATGTTGTGTGGGGGTGTGCATGTGATGTGGGGAGGGAAAACATACAATGCACCATCCTAGACACTGCAACTATAGTCACTCACTGTACAAAGTAATATTATATATGACATCACAAATAAACCACGACAGAAAATGAATAACAAATATACAAAGCGACAAATTAATCACATGTACCTGACCCTTGGCTAATGTTATAGCAGCCTCAACCATGAACAATAAGCCCTGAAATTGTGAACCTCAATATAGCATTTCCCTTTATTCTGTACCAAGTTTTTGGAAAATCTCAAACCTCACACCCATTAACAAAATCATACTACCCTGAAACCATGACAAAGGTATAAATCGATTTGCAAAAAACAAATAATTCAGTCGATTAAAGAACAACACTCTTATGTAGGAAAAAAATATGTCTCACCAATCGTCCAAGCTACGTCGGTACAATGTCTAGGGTATCTTCACCTTGACCTTGATAGACTATACAATTGTGGTCGCTCACTACACAAAGCAGATTGATATAGTTGAGTGTGAGACCACATATAAAACATAATAGAAATTGAAAAGCAAGCAAACGGATTCACAAATGAATGAATGCTAACCTCCATATCATCTCTTTGATTTTCTCTCCTTACTACCTTTCTTTCCTATTGCACATCCTATAAACAAAACCAAGAACAAGATCAAACTACCTCGAAACCATTACAAAAGGATAAATCAATGTGCAAAAATCAAATATTTTAGTGTATTAAAGGACAACAGTATTTTGTAGGGAAAAGTATGGTCCACCCATCCTTTGTGCCAAGTTTGTATTATTTCTAGTGTATCTTCAATGCTTCACCACTTGAGCTTTGTAGATTATACAATTGTAGTCATTCACTACATAAAGAGGATCATTATAGTTGATTATGAGAGCATAGATAACACATAATAAATTGCATTACAAACAAGTGGAGCCAAAAATTTCGCAAAACATACTTTTAAGTGAAATGCACTATATATAGGTATATTTACTCACCCTCATTTATCAACAATAATCTCCATTTTCTTTGTCTGCTTCCTTCATTTATTTCTTCTTCTAATTCCTTCATTTCCTTTTCCATACCCAACAAATGAAACCAAGACCAAACTACAAAAAATGAGCAAAATAACAAACAAACAAAAAAACAAAGGAAAATGAGTACAACTCAAAGCATAGCCATGCTCAAACTCATAAAAAAACATGCAAAAAAAAGAAAAACAAAAATGCAAATATCTCATTTGCACATCATCTCTCCTACAATGTGGTCTCCTCTGCTCAAAGGAAAAAAAGTGGGTTGAATAAGGTTAAAATATACACACAATTAGTAATGATAAACATATTTCAAAACCAATAATTATTCATAATAGAAAATGCACCTCCCGTAAAATTTGTTTTATAACGATGGACACTCTCTCATCAAAACAAGCCATCTACAACATATACAAAATAATATATTACAATGGTTGTATAAGTTAAACTAAAGAATGAATGCAAAAACTAATTGTAATAAGAAACACACCTTTCTTTAAGACTACTATATAAAAGGGGAGAGCCCATTTTGTATTTCATGTATTCATACTCAACGAAACAAGCCATTTGCACTACAAATATAATAAAATATTAGATTTCTAACAGACTTTAAAGTAGAGAGTTCGAAGGTATGAACTTGTCATGCAACTTAATTCGAGTCCAATTATTTTGTGTTATATCTCAAAAAAATATAAATTCTATAAGCTAGATGTACTTCTACGAGTAATACAAATAATGTTTTCATAAGATGTAAATTTTTCAGAAAAGGAATCGAAGCCTACCTAAACTTATTGAACACCCAAAATCCCAGGGTCCACAAGGCAATAGTGTTGTCCGTTAGAACGATGGTTGATTGGTTGAAGGGTCAGTATGTTCTGCTCGACCTTACCCAACTCCTCTACAAGGCACGTTGTCTGGGTGTGTGCATGTGATGTGGGGAGGGAAAACAAACACTGCACCATCCTAGACACTGCAACTATAGTCACTCACTACACAAAAGTAACATTATATATGAGATCACAAATAAACCACAAGCAAAAATCAATAACAAATATACAAAGCGACAAATTAATCACACATACCTGGCACTTGACTAACCATGAACAATAAGCCCTGAAATTGTGAACCTCAATATAACATTTCCCTTTATTTTGTATCAAAGCTTTTGGAAAATCTCAAACCTCACACCCATTAACAAGATCATACTACCCTGAAACCATGACAAAAGTATAAACTGATTTGAAAAAACACAAATAATTCAGTCTATAAAAGAACAATATTCTTATGTAGGAAAAAAATATGGCTCACCAATCGTCCAAGTTGCTGCATTACTACAATGTCTAGGGTATATTCACCTAGACCTTCATAGACTATACAATTATGGTCGCTCACTACACAAAGCAGATTGATATAGTTGAGTGTGAGACCATATATAAAACATAATATAAATTGAAAAGCAAGCAACCGGATTCACAAATGAATGAATCCTAACCTCCATATTATATCTTTGATTTTCTCTCCTTGATGCCTTCCTTTCCTATTGCACATCCAATAAACAAAACCAAGAACAAGATCATAACACCTCGAAACCATTACAAAAGGATAAATCATTGTGCAAAAAGTAAATATTTCAATGTATTAAAGGACATCAGTATTTTGTAGGAAAGAAATATGGCTCACCCATCCTTTGTGCCAAGTTTGTAGAATTTCTTGTGTATCTTCACCACTTGATCTTTGTAGATTATACAATTGTAGTCGTTCAATACATAAAGAGGATCATTATAGTTGATTATGAGAGCATAGAAAACATATAATAAATTGAATAACAAACAAGTGGAGCCAGAAATTAGCAAAAGATACTTTTAATTGAAATGCACTACATATAGGTATGTTAACTCACCTATATTTTTCAACAATAACCTCCATTTTTTTTGTCTGCTTCCTTCATTTATTTCTTTGTCTAATTCCTTCATTTCCTTTTCCATACCCAAAATGAAACCAAGACCAAACTACAAAAAAATGTGAAAAAAAAACAAAGGAAAAGGAATACAACACAGCCAACAAATGAAACCAAGACCAAACTACAAAAAATGAGCAAAAAAAACAAAAAAACAAAGGAAAATAAGTACAAATCAAAGCATGGCCATGCTCAAACTCATAAAACAAAACATGCAAAAAATAAAAAATAAAACTTGCAAATATCCCCTTTGCACATCATCTCTCCTACAATGTGCTCTCCTCTGCTCAAAGGAAACAAAGTGGGTCGAATAAAATTAAAATATACACACAATTAGTAATGATAAACATATTTCAAAACCAATAATTATTCATAATAGAAAACGCACCTTCCTTAAAAGTTAAAATATACACACAATTAGTAATGATAAACATATTTCAAAACCAATAATTATTCATAATAGAAAACACACCTTCCCTAGAAATTTTTTTATAATGATGGACACTCTCTTTTGTATTCCACTTGTTCGTGCTCATTAAAACACGCCATCTACAACAGATACAAATAAGATATTAAAATGGTTATATAAGTTAAACTAAAGAGTCAGGCGCAAAAAAATAATCGTAATAAGGAACACACCTTTCTTTAAGACTATTATATAAAAGGGGAGTGCATATTTTGTATTTCATGTATTCATACTCAATGGAACAAGCCATTTGCACTAGATATATAGTAAAATATTAGATTTCTAATAGAATTTAAAGTAGAGAGTTTGAAGGAATGAACTTGCCATGCAACTTAGTTCAAGTCCAATTATATTTTGTGCTATATCTCAAAAAAATATAAATTTTATAAACTAGATGTACTTCTACTACGAGTAATACAAACAATGTTTTCATAACATGTAAATTTTTCAAAAAAGGAATCGAAACATACCTAAACTTATTGAACACCCAAAATCTCAGCGACCACAAAGAAGTAGTGTTGTACATTAGCACAATGGTTGATTGGTTGAAGGGTAAGTATGCTTGTCTGCTCGACCTTACCCAACTCCTCTACAAGGCACGTTGTGTGGGGGTGTGCATGTGATGTGGAGAGGGAAAACATACACTGCACCATCCTAAACATTGCAACTATAGTCACTCGCTGCACAAAGTAATATTATATATGAGATCACAAATAAACCACAAGAGAAAATAAATCACAAATATACAAAGCGACAAATTAATCACACGTACCGGGCCCTTGGCTAATGTTATAGCAGCCTCAACCATGAACGATAATCCCTAAAATTGTGAACCTCAATATAATATTTCCCTTTATTCTGTATCAAAGTTCTTCGAAAATCTCAAAGCTCACACCCATTAAAAAGGTCAGACTACCCTAAAGCCATGACAAAAGTATAAATTGATTTGCGAAAAACAAATAATTCAGTCGATTAAAGAACAATATTCTTATGTAGGAAAAAGATATGGCTCACCAATTGTCCAAGCTACGTTGGCACAATGTCTAGGGCATCTTCACCTTGACCTTGATAGACTATACAATTATCGTCGCTCACTACACAAAGCAGATTGATATAGTTGAGTGTGAGACCACATATAAAACATAATATAAATTGAAAAGCAAGCGAACAGATTCACAAATGAAAGAATGATAACCTCAATATTATCTCTTCAATTTTCTCTCCTTGTTTCCTTCCTTTCCTATTGCACATCCAATAAACAAAACCAAGAACAAGATCATACTACCTCGAAACCATTACAAAGGAAAAATCATTGTGCAAAAAGAAAATATTTCAGTGTATTAAAGGACAATAGTATTTTGTAGGAGAAAAGTATGGCTCACCCATCCTTTGTGCCAAGTTAACCAAGAACAAGATCATACTACCTCGAAACCATTACAAAGGATAAATCGTTGTGCAAAAAGAAAATATTTCAATGTATTAAAGTACAACAATATTTTGTAGGAGAAAAGTTTGGCTCACCCATCCTTTGTGCAAAGTTTGTAGAATTT
This sequence comes from Pinus taeda, assembly GCA_000404065.3. Lineage (NCBI taxonomy): Eukaryota > Viridiplantae > Streptophyta > Pinopsida > Pinales > Pinaceae > Pinus > Pinus taeda. The sequence goes on from APFE030621497.1 coordinate 11,582, forward strand.
CTAGTGTATCTTCACCACTTGATCTTTGTAGATTATACAATTGTTGTCATTCACTATATAAAGAGGATCATTATAGTTGATTATGAGAGCATAGATAACAGATAATAAATTGAATAACAAACAAGTGGAGCCTGAAATTAGCAAAAGACACTTTCAAGTGAAATGCACTGCATATAGGTATGTTAACTCACCTTCATTTATGAAGAATAACCTCCATTTTCTCTGTCTGCTTCCTTTATTTCCTTTTCCATACCCAACAAATGAAACCAAGACCAAACGACAAAAAATGACAAAAAAAACAAACAAACAAACAAAAACAAAGGAAAATAAGTACAACTCAAAGCATGGCCATGCTCAAACTCATAAAACAAAACATGCAAAAAAGAAAAAAAAGAAAAATTGCAAAAATCCTCTTTGCACATCATCTCTCCTACAATGTGCTCTTCTCTGCTCAGAGGAAAAAAATTGGGTTGAATAAGGTTAAAATATACATGCAATTAGTAATGATAAACATATTTCAAAACCAATAATTATTCATAATAGAAAACGCACCTCCCCTAAAATTTGTTTTATAACAATGGACACTCTCTTTTGTATTCCACTTGTTAGTGCTCATCAAAACAAGCCATCTACAACAGATACAAAATAAGATATTAGAATGGTTATATAAGTTAAACTAAAGAGTCAAACGCGCAAATTAATCGTAATAAGAAACACACCTTTCAAGATTGTTATATAGAAGGGGAGAGCCCATTTTGTATTTCATGTATTCATACTCAATGGAACAAGCCATTTGCACTAGATATATAATAAAATATTAGATTTCTAATAGAATTTAAAGTAGAGAGTTTGAAGGTATGAACTTGTCATGCAACTCAGTTCGAGTCCAATTATATTTTGTGTTGTATCTTAAAAAAATATAAATTTTATAAACTAGATGTGCTTTTACTACGAGTAATACAAACAATGTTTTCATAAGATATAAATATTTCAAAAAAAGGAATTGAAACATACCTAAACTTATTGAACACCCAAAATACCAAGGTCCACAAGCCAGTAGTGTTGTACGTTAGCAGGATGGTTGATTGGTTGAAGAATTGGTATGTTTGTTTGCTCGACCTTACCCAACTCCTCTACAAGGCACGTTGTGTGGGGTTGTGCATGTGATGTGGAGAGGGAAAACATACACTGCACCATCCTAGACACTGCAGCTATAGTCACTCACTACACAAAGTAATATTATATATGAGATCACAAATAAACCATGACAAAAAATGAATAACAAATATACAGAGGAACAAATTAATCACTTACCTGGCCCTGGGCTAATGTTATAGCAGCCTCAACCATGAACAATAAGCCCTGAAATCGTGAACCTCGATATAACATTTCCCTTTATTTTGTATCAAAGTTTTTGGAAAACCTCAAACCTCACACCCATTAACAAGATCTTACTACCTTGAAACCATGACAAAAGTATAAATCGATTTGGAAAAAACAAATAATTCAGTCGATTAAAAAACAATATTCTTATGTAGGAAAAAAAATATGGCTCACCAATCGTCCAAGTTGCGTTGGTACAATGTCTAAGGCATCCTCACCTTGACTTTGATAGACTATACAATTGTGGCCGCTCACAAAAGTATAAATCGATTTGGAAAAAACAAATAATCCAGTCGATTAAAGAACAATATGCTTATGTAGGAAAAAAATATGGCTCACCAATCGTCAAGTTGCGTTGGTACAACGTCTAGGGCATCCTCACCTTGACCTTGATAGACTATACAATTGTGGCCGCTCACTACACAAGGCAGATTGATATAGTTGAGTGTGATACCACATATAAAACATTATATAAATTGAAAAGCAAGCAAACAGATTCACAAATGAATGAATGATAACCTCAATTATATCTTTGATTTTCTCTCCTTGTTGCCTTCATTTCCTATTGCACATCCAATAAACAAAACCAAGAACAAGATCGTACTACCCCGAAACCATTACAAAAGGATAAATCATTGTGCAAAAAAAATATGTGTATGTATTAAAGGGCAACAATATTTTGTAGGAGAAAAGTATGGCTCACCCATCCTTTGTGCCAAGTTTGTAGAATTTTTAGTGTATCTTCACCACTTGATCTTTGTAGATTATAGAATTGTAGTCGTTCATTACATAAAGAGGATCATTATAGTTGATTATGAGAGCATAGATAACACATAATAAATTGAATAACAAACAAGTGTTGCCAGAAATTAGCAAAAGATATTTTTAAGTGAAATGCACTGCATATAAATATGTTAACTCACCTTCATTTATGAACAATAACCACCATTTTCTCTGTCTGCTTCCTTCATTTCATTTTCCATACCCAACAAATGAAACCAAGACCAAACTACAAAAAAACGTGAAAAAAAGGAAAACGAGTACAACACACCCAACAAATCAAACCAAGACCAAACTAAAGAAATGAGCAAAAAAACAAAGGAAAATAAGTACAACTCAAAGCATGGCCATGCTCAAACTCATAATACAAAACATGCAAAAAAGAAAAATGAAAAGTTGCAAATATCCCCTTTGCACATCATTTCTCCTACAATGTGCTCTCCTCTGCTCAAAGGAAAAAAAGTGGGTTGAATAAGGTTAAAATATACACACAATTAGTAATAATCAACATATTTCAAAACGAATAATTATTCATATAGGAAACGCACCTCCCCTAAAATTTGTTTTATAACGATGAACACTCTTTATTGTATTCCACTTGTCTGTGCTCATCAAAACAAGCCATCTACAACAGGTACAAAATAAGATATTACAATGGTTATATAAGTTAAACTGAAGATTCGAACACAAAAATTAATCGCAATAAGAAACACACATTTCTTTAAGACTGCTATATAAAAGGGGAGAGCCCATTTTGTATTTCATGTATTCATACTCAATGGAACAAGCCATTTGCACTAGCTATATAATAAAATATTAGATTTCTAATAGAATTTAAAGTAGAAAGTTTGAAGGTATGAACTTGTCATGCAACTTAGTTAGAGTCCAATTATATTTAGTGTTATATCTCAAAAAAAAATTATAAACTAGATGTACTTCTATTACAAGTAATAGAAATAATGTTTTCATAACATGTAAATCTTTTCAAAAAAAGAATCGAAGCATACCTAAACTCATTGAACACCCAAAATACCAAGGTCCACAAGGCAGTGGTGTTGTACGTTAGCATGATGGTTGATTGGTTGAAGGGTCAGTATGCTTGTCTGCTCGACCTTGTCCAACTCCTCTACAAGGCACATTGTGTGGGGGTGTGCATGTGATGTGGGTAGGGAAAACATGCACTACAACTATAGTCACTCACTGCACAAAGTAATATTATATATGAGATCACAAATAAACCACGAGAGAAAATGAATAACAAATATACAGAGCGACAAATTGATCACGTACCTCGCCCTTGGCTAATGTTATAGCCGCCTCAACGATGAACAATAAGCCCTGAAATTGTGAGCCTCAATAATAACATTTCCCTTTATTCTGTATCAAAGTTTTTGGAAAATCTCAAACCTCATACCCATTAACAAGATCATACTACCTTGAAACCATGACAAAGGTATAAATCGATTTGCAAAAAACAAATAATTTAATTGATTAAAGAACAACATTCTTATGTAAGAAACAAATATGGCTCACCAATCGAGCTGCATTGGTACAATGTCTAGGGTATCTTCACCTTGACCTTGATAGACTACAATTGTGGTCGCTCACTACACAAAGTAGATTGATATAGTTGAGTGTGAGACTACATATAAAACATAATATAAATTGAAAAGCAAGCAAACGGATTCACATATGAATGAATGATAACCTCCATATTATCTCTTCTATTTTCTCTCCTTGTTGCCTTCCTTTCCTTGTAGACATCCAATAAAGAAAACCAAGACCAAACTACAAGAAATGAGAAAAAATGTCAAACAAAGCTAAATGAGTACAACAAAACTATGCTCAAACTCAACAAAAACAAAACATGTAAACAATAACAAACAAAAAATTGCAAACTTCCCCTTTGCTCATTATCTCTACTGCAGCGTCATCTCCTCGACTTAAAGGAAAAAAAAGTCAGGGGAATAACAGTACAATCCAAACATGGATAATAATGGTAAGCATATTTCAAAACTAGTATTTATTCATAATATTAAACACAACTACTCTAGAGTTTTTTATATCAAGATAAACACACCATTTTGTATTCAACTTACTCGTGCTCACGAAAACGAGACATTACAATGAATACATAATAAGATTTTAAAATCAATATCCAATTTAAACTATAGAATTGAATGCAATAATTAACCATAATATAAAACATACTTGTCTTTGAGTTTTGTTTTATAAAGGGCGATAACCCATTTTGTATTTCATGTATCTATAATTTTGACGAATTGTACTAAATATAACTTACACACCAACAAATGCGCTTTAATTGTTTCAGTCATTATTTAGACAAGAACATATTCAATTCAACAAATGCCTTTAATTATTTTAGTCAGAATTTAGAACATAACACATTAAATTCCCATGGTGGGAGCCCTCTCTCCCGAGAGAGCTTATGAAATAGAAAATCAAGCAAATTTACTCTAAGAACTTGTGAGTTGTGACAAGGGTTAGCTAAGATAGCCTTGAAGCTATCCACATATCAAATTGTTTAGAGTAATTCAATATAGTCATGTCATAGTAATTTGAATGAATAATCTTTTTGTACTCGTGTGAAGGCCAACATTTTGGTTGTTTGTTTTAAAGATTCATAGTGAGGAAATGATTTCTTATTGCAGTACCTGCCAAACCCAATTCTATGACTATCAATAATGCTTATGGTTTGTGGATGGTTCTCGATACCTTCTAAGTGATCTCAAGACTTCTTCAATTGCTCGACACTTCTAGGTGATCTCAGGGATTTTTCAATTTACTGTCATATGTCAAGGGGAAAGGCTTACTAGTTTCAAGCTAGAACTTTTGAGAAAAACATTTGTTGCTTCAACAACTTCTTATTTAGATAGTGGATTTGTGTACATAAGGCCGAGCTATGGAGAATTATAACTTCTTAAATTGCATCAGTAGCTAGTAGTTTCAAGCTCACATGTAGAATTTTTGGAAATATATCTAAATATCGATCTTATAACGAACTTCTGTATTTTAGATGAAAGTCAAGCAAGCTCAAGGTGTTCTCAGTTTCGAAGCATTTAAAGAGGGTTTTCTCTTACAGTTTGCAGTCATGAGCACGAATCAACATGGCTACTGCGCAAAAAGGAGATTTGGCCATATTTGATAGGACCCACTAGATTTTCTATGATTGTGGTCACAATATTCTTCAGGTTCTTTTGGCCAATGAAGGGGTAATATTGTCTATCTGGAAGCTGGAGAAACATTAGGTCATTTTGTTTGATATAAGTACCATTGGTGATAAAATGATGTGGATTGGATTAGATCGGCATTTAACTTTATATTTAATATGGGTAGAGGGATATTATCTTATAAGAAAGAAATTCCATTGGGTATGTAAGCAATCAGTCTTAGCACTTTTCGGTCTAGGAAATCAACGCATATTTTTGCAGTGTCACATAGGAGTGACAGACTGACAACTATATACAATAGCTTTGCCAATCATGGTAACTTACAATTTGTTGTCTGATTAAAACAAAAGGGTCATGGAGCAATGCACAGGTTGGGTTGTGTTTTCAACGATATTTGGAGCCTACAACTGCTGATTTTTGGTAGCATCGGATGTGCTCTAGCCTTGAAATTTGAAGGAGAAGCTAAGGAAATGAGACCTCCAAGACCCAGACATTGTTTTGAGAAATTACAACTGCTGATTTTTGGTAGCATCGGATGTGCTCTAGCCTTGAAATTTGAAGGAGAAGCTAAGGAAATGAGATCTCCAAGACCCAGACATTGTTTTGAGAAATTCCACCTGGATGAGGAGTTATTAAAAAAATTAATATTTTTAATTGGTTCCTAAGTCTAAACTTAGGAAAATAAAAATATTAATGGGTATTAATAAAAATAAGGGTGAGAATCTTCTAAAAGAAGAGGATCAAGTCCGTTTTAATCTTAGCTGTTGATTGGGGATTTAATCTTAGCCATTGATTAGGGACTTAATCTCGACCGTTGATTCGTCAACAAGAAAAGTATAAGAGCAGACTTGAGGATCAATTGGAGACACGCCAGCAGATACTCAGTATCTCAAGGAAAATCGATTCTCAAGTAGAGGAGATCGATTTCAGAGGGAGAGTTGCAAGGTGGAGGAAGAGGAGGGCATCAGCAGCAGAAAGAGACATAGGAGGAGGTGACGCAAGGACAATGGGAGACAGTGTAAAGAGAGATCCAAAGCCTACACAGGCTGACGCATAGGGATGCAGAGCCACGCTGGACCACGCAGAGTGACGTAGACATGACGTAGAAGTGGGTGCAAGGTCTCCAAAGTATCCGAAGGTCTCAAAGGGAAAGTATCAGGTGTTTTCTTTCAGTTTCTCTGTAAAATCGTTCCTTGTAAAAGCAAAGGTCTCAAAGGGAAAGTATGAGGTGTTTTCTTCCAGTTTCTCTATAAAATTGTTCCTTGTAAAAGCAATTGCTACTGAAGATTAATGAAGCCCTCATTTGTTGCATTGTTTTTCCCACATTAGATTTTTTTAGAGACAATTGTCCAAAATAACTGTCTTGATGTGATTGGTTCTTGTGCATGTATTTTTCTCCGGGTAATTGTGTGATAACTGCAATAGAATTTATTTTAATATTTACTGAAGGGGTTTCATAAATAATTTATTGTGAAGAATAAGTAGGCGAAATAAATCAGTCATTGCAGTAGTAGAATTTCAATTTAGAAATTTTCACATGGTATCAGAGCAGAGATCCGGCAACCAGCAACAGGTGAGGAAAATCAATTATGGTTCAAGAGCATCATGCAGATGCATCCACTCAAGGGGACTCACGCAGATTTCCAGAAGAATGCACATGGGACACTTCCACCATGGGGCTCTGAGAATTCTCAAGAAAACAGTATCAAGAGTTCCAGAACTAAGTACTGAACGAGATGATGTATGCAAAGGGTGCGCTTTGGGCAAGTATGCCAAAGCAGCGTTTTCCAAAAGTAAAAGTAGGGCTAAGAGTGTGCCAGTATTGATACACTCAGACCTCTGCGGACCGATGTCCACAAAATCTCTTAGTGGTGCCGAATACTTCGTCACCTTCATCGATGACCATTCGAGGAAGTCTTGGATCTACTTTCTGAAAACCAAGGATGAGGTTTTAGGTCAATTCAAAGAGTTCAAGGCTCTAGTGGAGAATCTGACGAGTAAAAAGATAAAGTGTTGCGCTCACACAATGGTGGAGAGTATGTTGACAAGGACTTCACCGATTTTTGCACTAAGGAAGGTATCAGCGCCCTACAATTCGGAGGAGAATGGAGTAGCAGAAAGGAAAAACAGGACTATTGTGGAAGCAGCTAGGGCAATGTTGTATGATCAGGATATGCCTAAATTCCTCTGGGCAAAAGCATGCAACACGACAATTTATGTCCAAAACAGGACTCCTCATAGAGCATTGGGCAAAATCACTTCAGAGAAGGTCTTCACCAGGAAGACACCTGAAGTCGGTCATTTCAAGATATTTGGGAGTTTAGCGTATTGTCGTATAACCGAAAAGAAGAGAAAGAAATTAGATCCAACTGTTGAGAAATGATATCTTGTGGGATATAGCCAAAATGCTAAGGCATATAGAGTCTGACTTCTAGGGAGTAGGAAGGTAGTAGTTCGGCGAGATGTAGTGTTCATGGAAGATAGAGATTTCAAGAAATCCCGAGAAATGCCTTTCGAGGAGCAGTGGAAACACGAGTCGTTGGTCAAACCACTTCAAGCAGCGGAAACTAGTACCAGAAATTCTCCTGAAGACAAAGCTTCAAAACAAGAGGAATCTCAAGAATAGGAAGCGCTGATAGATGTGCCTACTACCAGTGGAAGAACGAGTTGGGAACTTCGATAGATTCTACTGGATGCAAAAGACTTCATTGGTGCACCCAAGAATAGTAAAAGGGAGCGAAGATAGCTAGACAGATACCAAGCCTTAGTAGCTCAAGCTGAGGAACCTTCTAGTTTTCAGGAGGTCGTTTAGCATCAAGTATTGGGTGGATGCTATGGTGGAGGAATACAGCTCTATAATGGTCAATGATGTTTGGGAAGTGGTACATAGGCCTCAAGACAGATTAGTGGTATGTTTGAGATGAATCTACAAGGTCAAATATGCTGCAGATGACAGTGTGGAGAAATACAAAGCTAGGTTTGTGGCTATGGGGTATGCTCAGAAGGAAGGGATAGACTACGAAGAAACCTTCGCCCCAATAGTCAAGTATACTTCTATTAGAACCGTGATATCTCTTACAGCACAAATGGATGTCAAGACAGCATTCTTGAATGGGCTAATAGAAAAGGAAGTATACATTGAATAGCCAGAAGGTTTTGAGACACATGAGAATAAATCTCATGTATGAAGATTAAAGAAAGCCTTGTATGGGCTTAAACAGGCACCTAGGGCATGGTATGATCGAATTGGTGGCTACTTGCAGAAGATGGCATTCATCAAGAGTGACGCAACCCTAATCTCTACTATCTGGTTGTAGAGAATGAGCCTCTAATCCTAGTATTATATGTGGATAATCTCTTCCTGAGAGGATCATCAAGGCTCATCAAAGACTGCAAGAAGAACCTAGCCACAGAATTTGACATGAAGGATTTGGGACAAATGCATTATTTCCTGGGGTTGGAAGTTTGGCAACAAAAAGGTGAGATCTTTCTTGGACAAGGGAGATATGCTACAGAAATCTTGAAGAATTCAAGATGCATGACTATAGAGATATGGCTACTCCAACGATCACCAACTGGAAGAATATCGATGCATCAGAAGATAAAGACGTTGACCCCACCTTCTACAAACAACTTATAGGGTCCCTAATGTATATGGTTAATACCAGACGAGACATTTGTTACAATGTCAACACCCTCAATCATTTCATCGTGGAACCTAAGAAGGCGCATTGGGCAGCAGCCAAACATGTTCTCAGGTATATACAAGGAACAATCGAGCATGGACTATTGTACACCAAAGGCAATGACATCAGGATGAGTGGCTTCACTAACGCAAATTGGGCTGGAAGTTCAGTAGATCGGAAAAGTACAATTAGGTATTGTTTCAACATTGGATCAAGAATGACCTCTTGGTGCAATAGGAAATAGAAATTCATGGCTCTGAGCTCAACTGACGCAGAATATATGGCAGCTAGCACAGCTTCATGCGAAGCCATATGGCTTAGGAAATTGCTTGTGAATCTATTCAAGAGAAGGATGAAAGCGACTAGGGTCTTGTGTGATAATCAGAGTTGTGTCGAGCTCTCTGAGAATCCAGTATTTCATGATCGGTTGAAGCACATTAATATCAGGCGTCCCTTTGTCAGAAATTGTGTCCAACAAGGGGCAGTAAAGTTGAGATACTCCTATAGGAGAATAGGTGGCAAACATCCTCACCAAAGCTCTAGGAAGAACAAAGTTTGTTTATTTTAGGGAGAAGATGGGGATGGTAAAGAATCCATTTCCGTAGCAGAAATGGATAAGTGTCAAGAGTTGCAATGCAACAGTTAGCAAGTGGCAATGCTATGGGAAGCATAATTCAACATGTTGACGGCACTGGCACTAGCAGTGTCATGGGCAGCGAAACAGGAAGCAACAATGCAAGAGATGAGAGGTGGCAGGCCAAGCATCAACACAGGTACCGATGCAGAAGATTAGTGTGATGTTTCTATAGTGACATATTGCTAGAGCACATACCTCGCTAAGAGGGAGTGTTGATTTTTGGTCGCATCGAATGTGCTCTAGCCTTGAAATTTGGAGGAGAGGCTAAGGCACATGAGAACTCCAAGACCTAGAAATTGTTTTAAGAAATTCCACCTGAATGAGGAGTTATTAAAATAATTAATATTTTTAATGGGCTCCTAAGTCTAAACTTAGGAAAATAAAAATATTAATGGGTATTAATAAAGATAAGGGTGAGAAGCTTCTAAGAGACGAGGATCAAGTCTGTTTTAATCGTAGTCGTTGATTAGGGACTTAATCTTAGCCGTTGATTAGGGATTTAATCCCGACTGTTGATTCTTCCACAGAAAAAGTATAAGAGAAGACATGAGGATCATTTGGATACACACTGGCAGATACTCAGTATCTCAAGGAAATTCGATTCTCAAGTAGAGGAGATCGATTTCAGAGGGAGAGTTGCAAGGTGGAGGAAGAGGAGGGCATCAACAGCAGACAGAGATAAAGGACGAGGTGACACAGGGACAGTGGGAGACAACACAGAGAGAGACACAGTCCAGAGGAGAGACACAAAGCCTAAGCAGGCTGACGCAAAAGGATACAAAGCTACTCAGAGCCACGTTGGGCCATACAGAGTGACGCAAGGATGACGCAAGAGTGGGAGCAGGGTCTCCAAAGTGTCAAAAGGACTCAAAGGGAAAGTCTCAAGTGTTTTCTTTCAGTTTCTTTGTGACAACATTCCTTATAAAAGCAATTGTTGTTGAAGATTAATAAAGCCCTCATCTGTTCCACCGATTTTCCCAGATTGGGTTTTTCTGGGGACAAATGTCCAAAATAACTATGTTGATGTGATTGGTTCTTATGCATGTATTTTTCTCTGGGTAATTGTGTGATAATTACAACAAAATTTATTTTAATATTTACTGAAGGGATTTCGTAAATAACTTATCGTGAAGAATAAGTAGGTGAAATAAATCAGTTGTTGCAGTAGTAGAATGTTTAGAAATTTTCACAACAAAAAGATTAGGACACTGTTAAAATTGGCAATTAGGGCCAAACTTCATGTGGGTCATCTTATTTATGGCAGCTAATATTTCTGTTAGATTCCTCTTGTCGAGAGGTGTAGGATTGATCTAAGAATCATCCGATTCCGACATGTATTCATGGAAATATGAATTTATTTGTGTTATGGGACAATTCGTCAAGGTCGGCCAGCAACCAAATTGCCCCTACTTGTGCTCAATGTTTTAGTATAAAAAGAGGTGGCTTGCTAGTCATTTGCACACACACTCTTCTTGTGATCTCTTCCTCTCCACTTGTCTTTGGGTTTTGGTGGGAAGAGAGATCCTAAGAGGTTACACAACCCTAATAAGAAGAAGCCCTAGCTCTACGCTGTCATGAAGGAGGCTTTAATGAAGCTACAATAACGAAGCAAGGAGAGATCTAATCGCAAGTCTAGGAGATACTATATTCGTTGTCCTAAAAGGCTTCCTAACACTGTCCTAAAGGAAAGAATCCTAGCCGCAATAAGGAAGAGTCCTAATCACAAAGATTTAGCCTTACCTAACCCTAAACACAGTCATGAAGGTACAATGCCCTAGCCCCAGGTCTAAAGGGAGTTTATGCAGCAGAGGAGACCTGTCCACGCAGCAAGAAGATGTCACCTAACTGCAGTCACTAGAAGCCTCTATGCTGCCCTAAAATGAAGGAGCTATGCAACGTAATGTAGGATCCTTTCACGATGGGCAGAGGAGCCCTTATCTACCCCTAAATGCAATCAAAAGGAAGACGGCTCACGTGCCCTAACCATAGTCTTATGAGTCACAAACTAGTGCCCTAGACGTTGTCAATTCATAGTCCATGAAGGGAAATCAATCCTCAGTTAAGGAGGACAGTTAGAAGGAATGTTAGAGGTCTATTAGAGACAGTTATGTAGAGACCTTAATGTTGTCTCTATATACCCTAACGCTGCCCTAAACACAGTCATGGTAAAGTCCTTAATGTTGTCCATAATGAGATCCCTAACTCGTTCTTCTAGGCCGCAGTTAACAAGGGGTTCATCTACAGCAAAAGGAGGATGTACATAGTGCGCTGTAAAGAAAGGTAATTGTGCAGTTATAAGGTTAATTAGAAGACAGTGGTCATGATGTTGTAGATGATAAGGGTGTTAAGCATTGTTTGGGCATACTGGTGATGAGCTTGATTTGAAGGGTTGCTATAGCTCGCTGCTTTGCTAGGCTGCAAGCAGCTAAGTCTGTCCCATGACAATATTGCAGTGTACACCACAGTGATGATGAATAGTATATTAAGATGCAGCATACTTGGATAGATGCAGCAAGAATAATGAATGCAGTGACTGTTGTGGGCAGCATGGTGCAGTATGGTGCAACACAATGAATGCAACATGGAGCTGCATTATGCTACCGCATGATGATGATGGGCATGGATGTATAGCAACAACTCGATGCATTGCAGCAGCTTGTTGATGATGGGTACATCATGGTGATGAGGTACTGCTTAATGATGGAGCATCATAGTGATGAGAGTAGCTCAGTGATTGGGTGCAGCACAATGTCAGGTGCAGCACAGTGAGACGCAGCATGGTAATGGAGTCACCTTGGAGGATCAGTTGAAGCAGTATGCCTTCACCGGAGATCATATCAGCGACCTCATTATGTTGTCTTCATGGTGAAGATCTCTACTCTTATCTTGTCAAGTCAAAGTGTTGACAAGAACATAAGAAGAATTGATCAAGGGTTTCCCCACATTAGGGTTTGTCCCTGGCTAGCTCTTGGCTTGTTTTCTATGATTTATGTTTATGTTCTATTTGCATTTTACTATCATGCTAAATGTGATTGCTAATCTGTAATTGATATTGAGCTAATATGGAAAATTGAAGTAAATTTGCTATCAGCATAGAACATACCTAAAATTAACATGGTATCAAAGTTGAGGTGAAGACAAAGCCCAAGCAAGAGTGAAAGAGCAATCACTGAAGACAGTTGGAAAGGCTCAATGGGTTCCTCATCCCTCTTCAAATTCACCAAGGGTGAAGTCGAATCAAAGAAGATCATCAGAGTGGCGCAGCGGAAGCATCTAATGGCCTACCTAAAGATCGCTTCAATGGGAAGTCTGGATCTAAGGATGGAAGGAAAGGCAGATGCCTTGGTTGCAATAACACTGGCCATTATGCAAGAGAGTGTCTGAATAGAAGGGACACATCACTTGATGATAATAACAACCATTCCAGGGACATCTTCAATGATCGGAGGAATGACAGGTAATGCAAGACCTCAAGGAAATGGCCGACTCTTCAAAGAAAGCAAGGAACTACAGACTCTTTGGGAATCTGGCTTATTGATTGTAGTGCTTCAAAGCACTTCATCGGATAGAGGGAAGCTCTCTCTAATTTGGTAGAAATGGAAACAATCATGGGGATTATACTTGGAGTCAATGCCGCCTATCCCGAAAAGGGTGTAGGGAATGTTACCCCTCAATTGAATGAGGGTAACACAAGTCATTTACAAGAAGTTCTTTATGTATCTGATCTCAAGAAGAACCTGGTGTCCATTTCAGCAATGGAAGTCAAAGGATTCAAGGTGGCATTCATCGATGGAAAGGTACGTGTTTGAAAATGGAATTTTCAAAGATGCTTTTATTCTTGGGTTCAGGGTTGGCAATTTGTATCAAGTTGCAGGAAGTCCATTAGTGACCATGTCAGTTAACACATCTTTTTTATAGCACCGAAGGTCTGCCTATTATGGGGCCCTACCCGATGTGAGTTAGATGGTGACAGGGATGCCTAAATTCAAGAAGAGCATGAAGGTACATGTTCGAGATGTAACGAAAGAAAATCTTACAAGGGGACCATTCCCCTCATGTAGCAAGTCCAAAGGTTTGGAACAACCCAAGGGATTTGAGATTCGTGATCACGAATCTCATTTATGCAGGTTGAAAAAATCTCTCTATGATTTAGAGCTAACACTCGGGCTTGATATGAGAGGATTGATAGCTTTTTGATGAAGCTGAGATTCACTAGTAGTGAAGCCGATCCAAACCATTGCTTGAAGGTTGTGGATAAACACTGGCACCTTATGAGGAAGTCCTCTTTCTAAGAGGTGCAGACCCTCTCATTTACAAAAGTAAGAGGGAGTTGGATTCCGGATTTGAAATGGTAAACTACAAGCTCATGACTACCTCAATGGAGCTTACTTTCAGAAGTTATATGGTTGTGATGTCGGACATGATTTGGCAAATGGCTCTGAGTTTCATAAACTCATTCTAGCATTGATATTCTTCATGAACTCCCGTCCGGATATATGTTTCGCAGTTAGCATGTTGATCTCATATATGGTTGAGCCTCACTAGATTGGTGCCAAGAATCTTCTGAGATATCTTCGGGGAAAAATCTTTTATGGATTAAGATACACTGCCAAAAATGTGTAGTTGCATGATTATTCGAATGCTCACTAGGCAAGCAGTGTGGAGGATCGCAAGAGCACTTTTGGGTGTTGGTTCTCTTTGGGTTCTACTACAATATCCTGGATGAGCAGGAATCAGAAGTCAGTTGCTTTGAGCACCGTTGAGACCAAATACATAGCTACGAGTATGGCCTCATGTGAAGCTGCCTGGTTGAGGAAGCTCTTCAATGAGCTATTTGGACACATGCTGGATACCATCGTGATCTTCTGTAACAACTAGAGGGTGATTCGATTTTTGAGGAAACCCGTATTTTATGATCGCTCCAAGCATATAGACATCAGGTACCACTTTATTTGGGATATGGTACATCGAGAAGCAATTCACATTGGGACTGATGTGCAGATCTCCGACATTCTGTCGAAGCCCTTGGGAAAGGTCAAATTTGTGACTTTTCGAGAACAACTAGGAGTCATGGAGAGACTCTTTACTAAGGGTCATGTATGATATGGACATTGAGCTCTAGGGTCTTGGGGGTACATCTTGGAGCGATGAGAAACCATAGGGTGAGTGGTTCAGCCTTCCTCTAGTGGTTTGCTATGTAGGCAAGATGAGTGGTTCATCCTTCTCCTGCTGAGAAACAGTCATAGGGTGAGTGGTTCATCCTTGCCCTAGTGATTTGTTATGTACAGGGTGAGTGATTCAGCCTTCCCCTGGGATACGATGCGTGGTTCAACCTTCCCCTGCTGAGACATTCTACCCATACAGTCTGGGACTCATGGGAAGTACCTCTCATCTGGCCACTGAGCAGGGAAATAAGGATAGGGACCATAGTAGCACTGATGGACGCATCGTGTTACTACAGTACTCCCTATGCTAGGATGATACTGATCTGGGATCAATTGGAACTGACTTCGGGTCAGTAAGAGTGATATAACTCAGTCTCTTTTGGAAATGATTTTGGATCAGTAAGATTGGTATGATACACTCTCCTTATTTGGAACTAATTTCAGATAAGTAAGAGTGGTATGACACACTCTCTTCATTGGGACTAAGTTCAGGTCAGTAAAAGTGGTATGAGACACTCTCTGTTATATGGGATTGACTTCGGGTCAATAGAGGATAGTATGATACATTCTCAATCACTTCCTCTTCTTCATAGTTCAGTAGAGCAAAGCAGAGCAATGCAGGGCACTGGTGGCAAAGATAGTACAGCCTGGCAGATGGATTAGCAAATGGAGTTCTCCCTAGTTGAGAGGGAGTGTTAAAATTGGCAACTAGGTCCGAACTCCACGTGGGTCATCTTATTTATGGCAACTTATATTTTTGTTGGATTCCTCTTGTCGAGAGGTGTAGGATTGATCTAAGGATCATCCGATTCCGACATGTATTCATGGACATATGAATTTATTTGTGTTATGGGACAATTCGTCAAGGTCGGCCAGCAACCAAATTGCCCCCACTTGTGCTCAACGTTTTAGTATAAAAAGAGGTGGCTTGCTAGTCATTTGCACACACACTCTTCTCGTGATCTCTTCCTCTCCACTTGTCTTAAGGTTTTGGTGGGAGGAGAGATCCTAAGAGACTACACAGCCCTAATAAGAATAAGCTCTAGCTCTACATTGTCATGAAGGACGCTTTAATGAAACTACAATAATGCAGCAAGGAGAGATCTAATCATAGGTCTAGGAGAGACCCTATTCGCTGTCCTAAAAGGCTTCCTAACACTATCCTAAAGGAAGGAATCCTAGCTGCAATAAGGAAGAGTCCTAATCACAAAGATCTAGCCTTACCTAACCCTAAACGCAGTCATGAAGGCAGAATGCCCTAGCCACAGGTCTAAAGGGAGTTTATGCAGCAGAGGAGACCTGTCCACGCAACAAGAAGATGTCACCTAACCGCAGTCACTAGAAGCCTCTATGCTGCCCTAAAATGAAGGATCTATGCAACGTAATGTAGGATCCTTTCACGCTGGGATGAGAAGCCCTTATCTACCCCTAAACGCAGTGAAAAGGAAGACGGTTCATGCTGTTGTAACCACAGTCTTATGAGTCACAAACTGGTGCCCTAGACGTTGTCAATTCACAGTCCATGAAGGGAACTCAATCCACAGTTAAGGAGGACAATTAGAAGGAATGTTACAAGACTGTTAGAGACAGTTATGTAGAGACCTTAACGTTGTCTCTATATACCCTAACGCTGCCCTAAACACAGTCATGGTAAAGTCCTTAATGTTGTTTAAGGAGATCCCTAACTCGTTGTTCTAGGTTGCAGTTAACAAAGGGGTTCATCTACAGCAAAAGGAGGATGCACATATTGTGTTGCAAGGAAAGGTGATTGTGCAGTGATAAGGCTGATTGGAAGACAGTGTTGTCATGATGTTGTAGATGATAGGTGTGTTAAGGAGTGTCTGGGCATATTGATGAGGAGCTTGATTTGAAGGGTTGCTACAGCTAGCTGCTTTGCTAGGATGCAAGCCATAGCAAGTAGCTAAGTATGTCCCCTGACAGTATCGCATTTTACACCACAGTGATGATGAACAGTGTATTAAGATGCAGCATACTTGGATGGATGTAGCATGAATAATGAATGCAGTGACTATTGTGGGCAACATGGTGCAGTATGGTGCAGCACAATGAATGCAACATGGGGCAACATTATGGTACAACATGATGATGATGGGCATGGATGTATAGCAGCAGCTCGATGCATTGCAACAGCTTGATGATGGGTACATCATGGTGATGAGGTACTGCTCAATGATGGAGCAGCATAGTGATGAGAGCATCTCAGTGATTGGGTGCAGCACAGTGAGGTGCAACATGGTGATGGAGCCACCTTGGAGGATTAGTTGAAGCAGTATGCCTTCACCTAAAGATCAAATTATCCACCTCATTATGTTGTCTTCATGGTGAAGATCTCTGCTCTTATCTTGTCAAGTCAAAGTGTTGAATTCTGATGTATATGTACTATCTCTCTCTCTATCCTATGTATGTGGGCAATATAGCTCTCGTACACCTTGGTAACCTTGCTAGTTACCAAATCAAGCAAAAAGAATCTCAAAAAATAGGACTTTGGCACATAGTCTCTAATGTCTCTTATACAAACTCTGGGTTGGAGATTATTTTTCGTTGGACATTGCTTGGTAACCTTGCTAGTTACCAAATCAAGCAAAAAGAATCTCAAAAAATAGGACTTTGGCACATAGTCTCTAATGTCTCTTATACAAACTCTGGGTTGGAGATTATTTTTCGTTGGACATTGTTTTTAGCTTAAAGAACTCCAATACAAAGTTGGTTTTATCATACCTATCGTGACTTCTTTCTCTATTTGTTCCACGACTATAAAAATCATTCCATTTTTAATTTGTATGCAGACATTCACCTCCAATCTCTTTCATTCTGCTAGCCGGCGTAAGCGAATGAAACACCCGACGATGTATAAAGTCGCACAGTTGTTTGGCTACAACATCATGTTTACGTCTACACAACACAAAATTAAAGTGTTTGCAATGATATAGAAAAAAAATTTGGATTTAAATGATTTTACTGCAGACATCAAAGACGATCTCAAAGAGTTCTTTGGGAGAAAAGCATCATTGAATCT
>APFE030621506.1:0-13929 GCA_000404065.3 Pinus taeda
AAAATCTTTAGACTGGGTTAATCTTGGAAGGCTCGGACCTGAAATGAACCTGTAGTGCAGACTGCAACTTGTTACAAAGACTACAAAAGACAGGGCTTAGTGAAGAAGAAATTGGGAGCAATGTAATACAATCAAACATTTCTTGACAAAGTAAAACTATAGGGTCAGAGCCCTTGGGGTTGGTGGCTCAATACTGAAAGGATTGGTGTCCTTGGAGTTGATGCTCCTAAATTCAAGGTTGATGCCTTGATAAGATCGGGTCGAAACCCTAGAGGTTGGAGCCTAATCAAAGTCCAAGTTGGTGCTTGGAAAAATTATCAGATATTGTATTCAATCATTTTTTATATTTAATAAAACCATTTCTTTGATTAAATTGTAAAGAATCTAAACTAGTCATAATAACAATTGAAAAGAAATATTGATTCACTCCCCTCTCAGTATTTCCAACAAAGACATAATTTCGGACAGCCATAGAAGGTACATGAAGAACCAACAGATATCCTTTCCCCCTCAAGGTAAAGGTTTATTCAGTTCTTAAAAGCCCTTTTATGGATATTATTTTTCTTACAATAATTTTTGACATAAAGCTATGGACTATAGATGGCATGAAAGTAAACAAGATGTGTTGGGTAGTAGAAACCTAAGAATGAATAAAGAGGCTAAGATAAGGCATGTTGGCAATAATAGAAGGCTTGATGTTATGAATATAATTCATAACAAATAAAATAAATATATTTAATGTAAATAATAAATAATCAAGTAATTATTATGTTAAATAATTATTAAGTTAAGCAAAAATGCATTTATAAAAGACATGCCCAGTCACGAAAGGGAACTTGCCTTGGTATGTATATGTGGGTCCTCATTGTAAGATCACTTGTACATTTTTTTATATATAATAAATTATTATTCAAAATACATTTCGTGTAGTTTCACATTAAAGACAACAAGCTATAATTTTTTTTGCTTCAGTGTTATCATATCCATGTTGCACAATATAACCATGTGAGTCCTTGAATGTCATTTGCCAAACAATATGTTGTTAAGTTTTCACCCTGAATTCATTGAGCAGTTTAGTAAAATTACCAAAAAAACTTCAGCGATGGGCAAAATCATATGCAAAAGTTACAACACGTCTAAAGGAAATCAATAATAAGGAAGATGATAGCGATGGAGAAACAAAACAAGGTGAAGCATTAGATGATTATAATGTTGAAGATGAAGATGTTCAAAAAATTATCAAAATGATGATTCTGATGAAGCTAATGTAGATCAAGATGATGATTCCGATGAATTTGGTCTTGATATGGATTAGAATGATCTAAATCAAGATTATGATCGAAATGAAGATGGTGTGGATGAGGATTATCTTGACAAACAAGAAGATGTACAATATCATAACAATGAAGAAGATGTTGTCAATGAAAAAATAACATCTGTGGCTCTAGAGAAAGAGAAGGTTGTTGTAGATATTGACAATGAAAGGATGTTATATTTATCCTTGTTGAAAGAAGATGTCAATGAAAAACTACCATTGGTGGCTCTTGAGAAAAAGCAAGTTGTTGGAGATACAAAGAATGAAAAGTTATTAGATTTACCCCAGCCGAAGGAATATAATGTTGTCAATGAAAAACAGTCATCAGCGTCTCCAGTGTCTCTAGATAAAAAGAAAGCTTTTGAAGATGTGGAGAATGTAAATTCCTTCGAGAAAACAGGCATGGTGGGTGAAGACAATTCAATTATTAGTGCACCAAAGGTCAAGATCAATAAGGAAAAATATTATGAGACGTGAGAAGCCCTTGTTTTTTATAGGAATGAAGGTGAAAGAAAGGTAACCCATGCTTTAACAAATGGGACAGAGGAGTGTCACGACAATGATAAGAGGGAGTTAACTGACATATGTGCAACCCCTGTTTCTGATAGGAATAAAGGTGAAAGAGAGGTAAACAATGCTTTAACAAATGATATAGAGGAGTGTCACGACAATGACAAGAAGGAGTTAACTGTGGAGGTTCCGTCGCTGATGGTATCTCAGGTCATAGAAGAAAATAATTTGTCAAGATTGGTGGAGACTTTGCCTTCAAATGAGAATGTGGATGGGAAAGAACCTCCAGCAACTGCTAAAATCAAAAGCATAGGAAAATCAGTGGAAACTGATAACACTCCAGAAGCTGGCCTTATTGTCCAAAATTAGGAGGATCTTGTTTCCGAAAAGGAATTATTGCTTCCAACATTCAAGGAGTCAGTTGAAGGCAATGAATCAACTCAAAGATGTGAAATTTTGTAGAAAACAGAGTCTGGCACGTCCAAGATTGAAGATGAGCCTAGCATTGAATCAAAGTACCTTGCAGACAATAAGGTCAAGGATGCACACGTTGTTAATAAAATCAATCAAAATCAAGGAATTTGCAATGTGAAGGAAAATTGTAGGAAGGAAAAGCTCATGAGAAGTGAATTGAAGAAATTGAGAAATCGAGGGAAATAGTGGGAGGAGGTCAGCTGGAAATTACAAACAAGACAATGGGTCCATTATTTGTAAGCCCAACCCAATCCATACATCAAGCTTTGACACTTCTTTCCCAGGATCGAACCATGAAATCAAGATTCATTTTCTCACTTGAATTTGGAGCAGTGACTCCGCCCAGATTCGAAACTGAGATCGCAGAGGGAGGTAATGGCATGAAAACCCCCAATTTTCTTGTTTTTATTCCATAGAAATAAGTGGGTCCAGAATTGCGAATTCTCCTTCTCAGTGTCTGCGAGCGAATACTTGATGAGATCATTCCCACGCAAGGAGCGCTAAGGCCATCGAACGAACTCGGGTCTAAAGAAGTAAATTCAATGAAATTGATAGTTTCCATTGGAAAAGATGAAGACGATGACGTGGTTACCACGGTGAATCATGTGGATTTTGTAATAGTTCGTCAAGGTTTAAAACCTTTGCGTCTCAAATCTACATTGGCAACGTAGCAGTTAAGATGGTTAAGCTACATTTGCAGGATTCTCAACTCGGAACGAGAAAATCACGCAACATTTGTGGGTGGATCAGGGAGTTTGTCATACAGCAGTAGCAGTGTGGAGTGATGCCGACGGTACCATCCGCTGCATTTGTTACATATAACTTCTGAACATTCTTCTATCAGAACAGTCGTGATGTTCCGTCAAAGGAGACACTATTCAGCCAAAGCATACACTATAATATAATTTACAAAATAAGTTCAATTATATATTTAAATCATTACGTAATAAAATTTAATAATTTAAATTATTAAATAAAAAATAATAAATAATAATAATAATATAATTGTTATTATTAAAACAAAAAAGTTCCAAAATAATCTTACCAAGAAATTATACAAGCTAAGATACCAGTGACGTCAAATTACATGCCTAAATGACCTGGAAATATGAAGAAAAGTGTCAAAAATAAGCTTTAAGGACAGATTTTCGAAGAAGAAGGCGATGTTATGAATATAATTCATAACAAATAAAATAAATATAGATAATGTAAATAATAAATAATCAAATAATGATTATGTTAAATAGTCATTAAGTTAAGTGAAAGGCATGCATAAAAGAAATTCTCAATCACGAAAGGACATCTGCCTTGGTATATATATGTGGGTCCTCATTGTAAAATCACCACTTGTACATTTTTTATATACAATAATTTATTATTCAAAATACCTTTTGTGTATTGTTACATTAAATACAACAAAATGTCAGTTTTATTGCTTCACTTGACAAGAGTGTTGTCAAGAACAGTAACTCCTTTGCCCCATTCTTAAGCCAAATCAAATGCTACGTATGTGGTAACTTTGGGCATGAGGGAGCATGTTGCAGATATGGGAAGAAAAAGCATGCTTCTTAGCAAATTCATGCAAATGTAGCAGTGCGGGATTTGAAGACAAGAATAAATAGTGGAGTAGAGGAATACAAGTGTGTCTTCAGTGCTCCATGTCAAAAGAGCAATATGAAAATAGGAGGAAGAAATTAGAAGAAAACCAGGAAGAATGATCCTCCTGCTCTTGTAGCAGACCCATCTATAAGGAAAAAAGGCAGCAAGAGGACTTGGGTGAAGAAAGAGGATTTGAAAGAGAAGATTCCTCTGGCTAGATGCAGCCAAGACAAAGCCCAAACATGGGCAAAGAAGAAGTTGGAAATTAATGCTCCTGACAGGACTTGGCCATTGAAGGTTTGCAAGAAGAAGGAAGATGATCTACTCAAGGGGAGTATATGCTAAGAAACCAGCTCACAAAAATATAGAAAAGATAGTTGAACACCTTAGAATTCAGCCTCTTCAAGGGGGCAACCTCCTTTACATTACACAAATGAATATTTCTTGGATGATTCAAATGACAAAACCTCCTTTCTATATATAGGAGTCTAAGGAGTCACAATATAACCCAACCGATCTAACAATAATAATATAAAGGCACAAAAATAACAATAGAGGGATTCTATGGGGCATAGTAATAACAACATGGGGACAGTAGGGGCAAAAGAAATATTAATAAGGGATACAACTACAATAGTAATGGGGTAATCACTAGTATTATAGGAACCTAACAAAGAGAGACCGTAGCTATCATATTGGTCTGAATATTGGAGTAAGCACCAAAGTTTGTGATGTTGGCATTGATTGCTCCCTATGTGACTTGCATTCGATTCATGTGCAGAATTTGGTTTATTACATCGCTATATTCAACATGAAGTTCCAAATTGATGTTTCAATGAACCGAGGCCTGTCACAGCTCAGATTTCTGTGTTTTACAATGTGAAGTTCGAGCCCTTTTCAACACATTTCTTGATGATTGGGTATAGAGGTTGCAGTAAAAGCAGGCCGAGATTTCTGGGTAAGTAAGCCTAGAAAGGAGCAGTCTACCTGCAAGAAAAACCCTGTTCTTGAGCATATATCAGCTCACCGTTTAGGGAGGAAACACTTCTATTTTGGGGTGTGTACATTCATTTAAGTCACTGTCTAGTGGACTAATTTTCTATGTAAAAAAAAAAAGGTGCATTTTTGGTCATTTTATTGTTTCTACAAATACATTGTTGATTTGATTGTTTGAATAATGGAGAAAAATCATGGATTATTAGAGTTATTAAGCACTCTAACCTTATCTACTAAAGGAAGTACAGTTAAAGTCAACAAAAAAACTCTCAGAGATATTCAAACATCTTTACAACTTGCACAAGAAACCATTTAATTTTTGCAGCTTGAATCTCAGCTACAGTAAGAAGAATTACAGTAGTGGAGTCATCTTTCTGAACCGTTTTTGTTCAGAAGATTGAAACAAACTCCCATAAACAATAAGACAATAATGTTACAATTGATTCAGATCCAGTGACAAATAAAGCAGCAGTTGTACATGTAGATGCAGAAGTTTAGTTTGCACTTCCCAAGCCCATCATCAGACCTTGGGAAGATCTTGTCCACAACAAACATAGAACTAGTCTTGGATATGAGAAGGACTTGTACTTTCATATTCTAGACTACTCAAAGCCCATTCAGTTTCAGAGTGTTGGATTCATTCATGACAATTCACCTGCTCTTCATGATAGTTCACATCTAGTTGTTCCAGATTCTACTCCTCTTCCACAACAACAACAACAGATTGTGAAATGCCAACACTGTGACCGAGTTGGCCATTTGAAAGATCATTGTTTTGATCTTCATCCATGTAAGCACTGTCATAAAACCACCCATTCTTCACACAGATGCTTCATAAACAAACGTCCTGCAAGAACAAAGATTCATCTTAGATGGGTCGCTTCTTGGCAATGGGCATCAATAGCCAAGAAGATATTCCAATCACATGTCAGAACTTGTTCTAGAGTATTGAATAGTTTTGCAGTTGAGTTTTCTCCATCATCTCACCTTGTATTTGACAGGGGGGAAATGATTGTCATCTACAAGCTTCAAAGCCACATCAAGCGAGCCTGAGCCACAACCCGCCACACCAGTTCCAGAGTTGTAGCCAGAGACAAAGATGCCCCTGAGCATACCTTCAGTTGGTAATCTGGGACACTTCCTCTAGCAGAAGACTTCAGCCTCTTGCCAGTTTCAGAAGAATTCCAGGAACAAAATTGAGAACACTTCCTCTAGCAGAAGACTTCATCTTCTTGCCAGTTCTGGAAGAGTTTCAGGAATTGCATTAAACATTCCAAAGTTGTTGGTCATCCTTAAACCATCACAAGTTGAGACTTCCCTTTTCAGGTTGAAGTTCTCCCCTTTATGCGGGGTGAGACCTCCCTTTCATGGTTGAAGGTTTCCCTCTTTAAAACAATAGGAGCACTTCCTCTAGTAGAAGACTTGAGCTTCTTGCTAGTTCTGGAAGAATTCCGGGAACTGCACTAAGTGTTCCAGTGTTGGTGGTCATCCTTAAACCACTGCCCTTTACACCAACATTTCAGAGAGCACATTCAGCCTAGTGCTGCCATGCATTTTTGCACATTTTGTATTATAGCTCTCTTCTTGGACTCATACATAACCCTTCAGATTAAGGGGGGGAATGTTGGACACCTAATCCTCAATGGGTTAGTGTGGAAGCCGAATAGACAAAATAAGTCCAAGAGACCTTGGGATGTGGAACCCAACTGTCACAATATGTACTATAAATGTATATCATTTGTTAATAAAAATTGATTTTCATGTTTTATCTTTCATATTATTCTTGTTTCCCATCCGTGTTTAACAATATTAAGGCTTCAGTAGGCTATATCTAGATTAAGGTTGCAATGTATGGGCGCTGCTTGTGCATTGTATCAAGTACTAATGTAGTCTCTATGCTTGAAAATCCAAATGATGGTGTCTTGTCAATGGAAGCTTATTAGCCACCTCACTTAGCATACCTTCCATCTGTTAGAGATGACTACCTAAATTTTCCAACGAGATAATTTTGTCAAATATTAATAAGAGGTGTTTTTAAAAAATCATATAAGAAAAATTTTGCCGATAGGTTTCAAACATTTTAAAATTCTCACATCATGTCATACAATTCGGAATAGTTTTGCAGCTGGTTAGGAAAACTTAGCTTTGTCCATCTCTAAAACAATCTTGTTATTTACATATATTATCAAAAAGTTTTTCCAAATTATTTTAGTTTCCTTAGTTTCTGGTAAGGTATGTTACTTGATCGATAAAGTCCTTATCCATCAGTGAATGGTCTATTTTGTTTAAAAATCTATAAGAGCTTGGTGGAACTAAACATTTTGTCCTTGAGGATTAGATTGGATGTTATCATGTTCTATTTCCATTGGCACAATTTTCATATTTGAGTCTGCCATTGAGGAAATTGAAAGTTATGATCACTGTCAGGTCAGGTGAATTTTGAAGAATTGACCAATATTTTTGTGTTTTGTCTAATCAATATTTATGAGCATCTACTCCCACATTTCAAAACATGGGCTTCGATAATTTTTGAATTAACAACCATTGTTCTTTTCTTGTGAAGCATTGATTAGAACTTTGATTTTCCATTTAGATATCAATTTTTATTACTAAATTGCTTTTAACCTATAGTTTCCTTATCCCAGAAGGATGTGCAATGTCTATAAAATGATAAGTTATAGTACATTTTTAAACATTTATTCTAAATAACCATTCATCATGTAATTCATATTCTGGATAGCTATAGTATTTTTAAACATTTATTCTAAATAACCATTCATCGTGTTGTTCATATTCTAGACAAGTACTTGTATGTTAAGCTTTTTATACATTTAATTTTATGTAGTTAGTTGTTGCAAGAAATTTGAAATTCATTTGCTAACTTATATTTGAATTAGTTATTCTTATTTGCTCGCAGAGATTTTAAATCAAAATTATATATATAATTATATATATATATATATTATATATATTATATATATATATATATTATATATATATATAATACTCCTTAAGAAATAAAAGAATAATTTAAACTCTTTAATATATTATTTATGTTAAAAAAAATAAATAAACACTTCGAGATTATTATATTTTAGAAAATTAAAAATATAATCAATGTTTTGGAAATGAAATAATTCTAAATTAATTATATATAAAAATAAATTAATAAACGGCCTTCTCCCCTTTATTTCTTAAAATATTTACTCTTTCCAAACTTTTTACATAACAATATCACATAAGTGTTGGCTCTATTGTTAATATGCCTTAATTTATGACCCTAAATACACAATACACAAATCATGCTATTGCAAAATTAACAACCAACATGACTTTTATTAAAGGATTAGAAAATTTGTTTTCTATTAAATGATTTAAATAGTGAATTATATTCTTTATTTTAAAAGGATAACAGTAAAACTTTGACCTTCTAAATGGTCATGACCTCAATTTTGATTATAAAATTTCAATATTAATGTTAAATTTTACCATACACAAAATGTCATTCCCGAAATTTTAATTTTCAAAAGTATTAGAAAATTGATTTTTTATTAAAAGATTTAAATAGTGAATTATATTCTTTATTTTAAAAAATAACATTAAAGACTTTTATTATAATTTTATGGAATTTCCTAATTTTATTAACAAATTCTCTATAAAGTGTTATGTAAAAAGAAAAATAGAATAACTAATAATGGGATAATAATGCACATAAAATGCTAGAAAAGTCATTATGGATGTTTCTAATAATCTTTAAAACTCAATAAGATAATTGTGTATAAAAATTTATGAAAGGGAAAAAATGTGTTATATTTATAGAAAGAAAAAGTGCATTATACATCTATCTAAGCTTCATCCTATGATGTTATAGAGGAAAATTTAAACTCATAAAACTAAAGAAAATAGCATGATTCCTTAAATTCCTACATTACAAATCTTTACAAATCCCCTGACATGATCAATGTCATTCCAAACATTCCTTCAAAGAATGATGTTGTTATATGGAAGATAGATTTTGGGGTTAATCGACTTGCTAATGGGAAAGCTGAGGGCATCAAAAGCTACCAAGCTCAAGTCTTAAAAAGTGGAGGGCTTACTGTCATCTCCTATACACATAAGCCCTTCAATTTAATAGTCAAGCAAGGCTTCCCTAAACCCCTAACATAAAGCCTCGTTGTACCTATTTTTAAAAGTGTGGATAAAGTTAATCCCTCTAACTATAGGACTATTCTAAATAGGCCCATTTTAGCAAAGCTATATGGAATTATTTTAGAGTTTAAGACAATATGACTAGAAACCCATGCAAAAAGAGCTCTATGTCGGGCTAGATTTAGGAGCACTCATTCAACTATGAACAACCTCATTACCCTTAGGATTGATACAAAAGATTGCAAAGACTATAAAAATAACTTCTTTGTTGTTTCATGTGCTTTTAAGAAATATTTAACACAGTTCCCAAGAAAAACCTTTAGAATAGTTGGAAGAGTGAAAATTTTCTTTTGAGTTGACAGTTGTAATAAAGTTGTATGAGAACATTATTACTAAGTTAGGAACACTAAGAAATTATTGAATGAAATTAACTATAATATAGGATATAGGAAAGGTTGTCCCTTGTCTGAATTCTTTTTGGTATATACATTAAGGAATTAGAAGATTGTTTAGAAGAAAATTGTGTAAGCCCAATTTGTATTGGTATAGTCATCATTCTTCTTCTTTACACTATTGATATTGTTCTTATGGAAAGTCATCTCTATGTCCTTGGGAAGGAACCAAGAATCTGTTGAAAATAATACTGAGAGGGGGGGTGAATCAGTATTATCTAGACCTTTTTCCAAATCTTCTTTATTTATACTTTGAATTATTTTTGCATATCAGTACCATAAAATAATGAGCATGAACATGATAACAACTTAGAGGAATTTTTTCATAAAAACACCTTGGAATTGAGGTTCATCATAACTTCAAATGGAATTGGAAAAGGGATAAATGGAGGGTGGGAAGCTTATTATGGGCTTGAAAGCTATTGGAAGGATGTAGTATGAAAGCAATTTTATAAGGATGTGAAGTTTGGGGGTGCAGTATCCCTAGATAATCATGGAGAATGATAGAGAATATCCAAAAGGTTTTTCTACTTATAATCTCAAAATGAAAGGTAAGATACCCTATCTTATACTCCTCATTGAAGTGAGCATTTATCACATAGAGAGAATGACTATGACTAGGTACCTAATATAAAGGAGCAATTTAAACAAATGGAAGATAATATTCTTCCAAAAATTGATTCAAACTCTAGCCAAAACCACATCCAGCTCAAGTGGGGATTGGATAAGGATTCCCAGTCTTGGTTAATCCATTGGGGAGTAAAGTTGAATAAATCATAATATAGAATAAGGATATTATTAAAAATATTATCACATCTAAATTTAAGGATAAATTGTGATGTGATAAAGAGTCAGAGAAAAATTAAGATAGTATAAGGAGGTGATTAACTCTGATATTGAAGATTAGAAGTATCTCTATATTTTGACTGGTGTAAAGAATAACATCAACATAGCTAAAATAAGAACAAATTCTCATGGGCTCAATAATTAAACTAGGCATTGTGAAATTCCCAAAACATCATGGGATGAAAAAATTTGTCATCTTTGTGACACTAAGAGGGTTGAATATGAGAAGCACTTCCTGGTAGAATGTCCAACATGTACCCAAATTAGTTCTCAATTTCAAAAGGTTTGTCTAACTACCAACTTTCCTTCTAATTCAACAAAACTATACTGATTTTGGGACACTTCTCTTAATGCTTTTCGAGCACAAATAATAAAAATATAAAAAAAATTAACTAATCCTTTATATTCTTAAGGTATAATAGACTAAATTCAATTTCTATGAATCATCATCATCATTATCATTGTTTTCATCATCGTCATTGTTAAAATAATATGTAGCTCCCATATACCTCATGTAGGGTGCATACTTGATTGATACAATATTTATGATCATGGTGCTTGATATCCCTAGGGATAAGATGTCCCTCTACATAGAAACAAGATTATCTATATAGTATTGGTAGATGGAATGAGTTTTGAATATGTTTTTGTTAGGTCCCTATACTACAAGTGTAACCCCTTATTGTTATTAGTACAACCCCCTTATTATATCGGTGTGCCCGTGTAGTCCCCATATTGTTATTATTGTTCCCCATAGAAGCCCACTATTGTTATTGTTGTACCCTTACTTTATTATTGTTATGTCGACTCTGATTACATTATGACCCCTTAGACTCCTATATATAGAAAGGAGGTCTTGTCATTTGTATCATCCAAGAATTGTTCATTTATGTAATGTAAAGGAGGTTTCCCCCTTGAAGAGGCTGATTTCTATTTATCTTTTCTATCTTTTTGTGAGCTAGTTTCATAACATTTGGTATCAGAGCTTTGGATTCTAGGGTTTCGCTGCTCCAAATAGGTCATCGTGGCATTTTCACTATAAAGTTTTTTTCTGCGATGTTTCAGAAGGTAACAAAACACCCATTTGAGATGACATCTCGTTGAACCTCATGTTCGAATTTCAGATCTTTTCTCACTATATTTTTAGAGATATGATCTGAGGAAGTTAGGGCTTTTGCAAGCTCCAGAATTCCATCTCAAACAGGTCATCGTGGAATTTTTGCTATAATTGTTTTTCTACAAAGTTTCGGACTCTAAAATTAAAATCCATTTGAGCCGAAAACATGGTTACTCCAATCCTGAATTTCAGATCTTGTTTCACTACATTTTTGGAGATACAGTCCCAGACATTTAGGGTTTTTGTAGGATCCCAAATTACATCCCAAATAGGCAACCTTGGGAAAATCGTCATAACTTTATCTCTAGGCATCAGATTGAAATTTCGTAAGAAGTTACTGAAAAAGGAAGGACTGTACTTCTCTGTGTATTGTTTCAGGTCCGAAGGTCAAAACTGTGACACGTGGCACTTTGTAAAAGTTCAATCTACTGGAAAAGTATATAATGAGATTATCTTGGGATATTGGTCATAAGTCTTTCTTGGAGAATCCAATTTCGATCAGACTTATGGCATTGGAAGGAGGACGCAGAGGGATAATGCAGGTCACAATTATAGACCTTGGAGATCTGAACTTTTAGAGATACAACAGATTGAAGATTGAGATCCTAAAAGCAAGAAAAATAATGACTTGAATCAATAAAATAGAAACACCTAGTAATCAAAATTTGATGGATGATTTGAAGAATGCGATTGATGCTAAGATAAATAGTTTTATCTATGCCATGGAAGTTGATATTGATGGTATGAAATAATATTGGAAGAAAGTCATGGAGTATTTGAAGAAATAAATGGAAAGTTTGAAGGAAGGCGAGACAAAGCTACTACAAGAAAGGCCTCCTAATGGCGAAAGGTAGTAGAGGAAAATCATGATGAGAAAAAGATTAATGTTAATCATGATTTCATAGAATCTAATGTTGGAGTGAAGATCCATCATATTACAAAGATATATATGAGGAAGTTTGATGGCAAGGATCCTGTAACATGGATACTACAGACGGAGAAATATTTTGATCTACATGAGGTGCAACTGTTACAAAAGGTATGTATTGCATCTTTATATTTAGAACCGAATCAATTTTTATGGTATGAAGGGCTTTGTTCTCATAAGCCACTTGTCACGTGGTCAATTTTCATGGAGGAAATGATAGCACATTATGAGGATACAATGAGAAACACCTTCTTTAGCCAATATATAAATCTCAAACAAAAGGGTTCAATGGCAGAGCACATTGAGGACTTTCAAAACTTGAGTATAAGGGTAAATGATATTCTAGAGAAGCAAAGTATTGATGTCTTCATAGGGACTTTAAAGGATAACATTCAACATGAGGTTCATCTTTAGGAACCTGATTCATTGGAGAAGGCATTCAGGTTGGTAAGAAAAATTGAAAGTGGAATTATGGAAACAAGGAATCCTACCACTTGAAACTATAAATATGGAAGTGTTTTTGCTCCTAGCCTTCCACAACATACAAGGTTTACACCACAACATTTGGAAGAAAAAAGAGAAAAAGGGTTTTGTTACATTTGTGATAGTAAATACACTAAAGGTCATAAGTGTGTTGAGAAAAAAATATTTTACATAGATTGTGAAGAGGAGAAAGAAAAGGATCAAGAAACATCAAAAGAAGAGGACATACACCAAGAACCAACCCTAGAGAAATAATAAATGAATCCGACCATCTCTTGTAAAGTATTGGACAGAATTACCACTCCTCAAATTCTCAATATAGAAGGATATATCAAGAAGAAAAAGTTTCAAGAAGTGAAAGATCACATTGAGAAAGAAGAGATGAACCTAACCATACCTTGTAATGCATTGGCTGGAATTACCACTCCTCAAACTCTCAAGATAGAAGGACATATCAAGAGTAAAAAGATTCAAGCAGTGAAAGATCAGATCGAGCATCAACAACAAGTTCTCCAACTTTTAAAGGATAACACCACTTTGGTGCATAATCGAATGAAACAACAGGCAGATCAACATCACAGTGAAAGAAGTTTTGATGTAGGCGATTAGGTATTTTTACGACTACATCTCAAGCAAGCTATTTATGAGAAGGAAATATTGGCAATACTACATGCACTTAAGAAATGGCGACCTTACCTAATGGGAAGACACTTTAAGGTAAAAAAGGATCATGATAGTCTTAAATAATTTTTAGAACAAAAATTATATTTAGAAGAACAGAAAAAATGGGTCACAAATATGTTGGGTTATGACTTTGAAATCATCTACAAAAAAGGGAAGCAAAATATTTTTGTAGATGCACTCTCAAGAAAGGATGAGGATGTGGAAGAATTGTTTTGTGCTATTTCCATTATCCAACAAGATTGGATAGACGAAGCAAGGGATGAATGGAAGAAGGATGAAGAAGTGTGGCCACTCATTCAAAAGTTGCAGAAGATCCCAGTTCAAACAATATTGCCAGAACTTGACGAGGAAGGAAAAATCATATTGGAACTTGGAG
>APFE030621518.1:0-10587 GCA_000404065.3 Pinus taeda
TTTTCTCTAAAATATACAAACTTCCTCCAGGGAGAGGTTTTGCTAGAATATCAACTATCTATACATTAGTGGAGATATACTTGAGCTTCATTTCTCCTTTCTACAACATGTCACAAATGTAGTGATATTAGGTGCCATCATGTTTTTTCTTGCCATGATACATTGGATCCTCATACAGGTTCACATAGTATCATTGTGGTATCCAAGATCAAACCAAACAAATCGGAATGTAATTTTTGAAGCCAAATTGCTTCATGAGTCACTACACATGTTTCCATACATCATGCCTCAACAAAGCTCGATTCCACATAAGGCTTATTTAAGCTCATTATATAAAATTTCAAACAAAAACAACCATTGGTTGCACATTTCCCATCATCAATACTTTTGGGATCATCAAATAATCCTAATAAATGGATCTTACCATCAATAGTACACTTCAGCCAACAGTGAACAGTGTCACAAAGTCATCTAAGCACATGCTTTACTATAACCCAAAGATCATTCTTTGGTTCCATCTGACTCAAGGTGTTTACTGCAAAGCAAAATTCAGATCTAATATGAATCAATTAGCTGCATGAACATAAAAAAGAACTAGATTCTTTCATCTTCTTCATATTTGTTACCATGTAAGTTGCCATGGGCTTGCATTCCATCTATCCAAGCTTCTGCGGGATCTTGATAACATCCTTCCCTTTCCCAAGGAAACATCATCAAGTTTATGCCAGATGACCTATCCCAGGCAATAATGTAATAACCCAATATCCTTCATATCCAAATCTATAACTAACTATTTCTTTCATTGACGAGATAGGTCTTCAAAACCTATCAAAAATAGGTCATCAATATAAGGAAGCAAAATCATAATCTTAACATAAAGGTTGGAACCAACTTCACTGAGCCTTGATTGATAAAGCATTGATAATAGGGCTTTTCCAATTCAATAACAGAGATTATTAAGTTTCCACATCATACAAATGATAAATTCCACAAGGAGTTTATCAAGCTTCATATTTTCGATCTGGATTGAACCAGATTTCTTTTGCCAGATCCCTCTTTCACTGAACATATGAACCAACAATATTCTTCATGGACTTAAATTTACTTTGGAAGTCACAATGGACTTATATACCACATAAGTAGAGAAATACTTCAATCAAGTTTGTCTAGTTAGCTCCCTCTTAATCCAATGTTCATTAATCATGTTCTTCCATCGATAGCCACAGCCCAGGCAATCTTCATTAAGTACCTGCAATCTCAATAGTAAGCCAAGGAAGAACAAATACAAATAATAAAGATAAAGAAAGACAAGAGATAATAATAAACATAATTAGGAAAGTACTTATCTCTTGAGAGTATATCAGCGCCCTCTTGATTTTGGTATTCTTGCATCTAGTCAGCAAATACTTCTAGTCCCCACCATCATCAAGGAGAAAGGATTTCTTCTTTTAGCAGAGCTTTCAAATATTTCTCATCATACAGATGTCTATGGACATACAGTCCATAAAGCTAGATTTCAGTAATTTGCATATTTAGAGACAGTGCCACAAATTTCGAGTGTAGAGAGTAATTTGCTATGAGAATGAGTAGGTCGAGATCTGAGCATGTTATGAGACTGAGTTTATTGCACTTGGAGTATACTTCAAACTTTGGATAACAATTCACAAACCACAAATGAATGTTTCCATAGACACTCTACTGTTCTTCGGCCTTCTTTTCTTCCTGGAGCGAGATCATACAAATCTTTTCTTGTCCTTCAAAAAATTTTGACCCTTTTCTCAGACTTTGGACTCTCATCATAGATTTTTTGGATCTCTGTCGCAGTAGACCACAAACTTTTGTACCAATTTGGATTTAATTTATACAATAGACCACAGATATTTTTTCCAGTTCATATCTCTTCACAGTTGTGGATCTGTTACAGGTTCATATCTCTACATAGATTTAGATCTCTCACAAGTTAGTATCTCTTCATAGGTGTGGATTTATTACAAATATTACACAAGTTTGGATCTGAGACAAGATATAAGCTTCGTCCTGCACAAAGATAATTTGCAATCTAAGAAACTTATTTTTGTTTTCTTTTTCTTGATTTGGATGCCCAGAATGCTATATATGCTTAAAGAGTTAGACTTTCTTCACCTTCTCATAAGAGTATAGAGATATCACAGAGATTTGATGGCTCGGTTTGGCATGAAATTTATCCTTTCTTTGTTTAGGTAAATGAGGCTTTATTCAAATCTTTTAAGCCCTCCAGACTTTAGATCAAGTCTTGATCTTCCACATATATTTGATCTTGACAACTTATGACAGTGATACGTGACATAATTCGAATGATAGTTGACGCAGCAGGTTGGTGAAAACAAGGTTATGTCTTCAGATAGAATATTGGTTACTTTATAACCAATCCGATGCTCTCAGCAAATTCTATTCATGGCTAGCTTTACACGGAGGGTCCCCACTTTTTATTTAAAACTTCGGTCCCACATTGACTTTCGCTTTATAGATAGTGCTTCAATCCACACCATAGATCTCTTCACTATCAAATCCAACGGTCAACACTCAACCCGATCAACAAAATAGTTCGTTGATCCTCCACCGTCGGTTAACTGCACGCTATATCAAATGATTCACAAGGATATCGGGTGAACCACTTTCAAAGAGAATACCCACCCGATAAGTCGGTTCTCTCTCTCCACCTGAGTGCTATGTGTCACTTGGTTAGTAGAATCGGGTGACTCCCCCGAAATACCACTTACAGCTCTTTGTCTGCCAATAATCACCTTTACTGTTTAAAACCCGCCTTTCAGATATAACCACGTGCATTAACTCAATACTTAAGAAAAGCGCTTAATCAAGGGTTTTAGCGTTTAATCGTAAAATTAACCCTTAACACAAAATAACCACGATTTGTGAGAAAATACGTTAAACACTGAGATTTTCGTTTAAGGCATGAAAATAAAGGAAATACCTGGTTAATTGTCCAAACGTGGATACACGAAGTAAACAAGAGTCCACACTAGGAATACTACAAATACACGCTGAGTCAATTTCATTAATATAATATCTGTTACAAAGACTTGGCCCTCTCGGCTCAATTACAGCAATATATTGACCTATGTCTCAATCTCAAACCCTCTCTAACACTCAAACTCTCACCTCTCACTCAAACCTCTATCATCTCGGCTCGGCTAATATTTTTCCATTACATTTTCTTTCTTTTATGAGTCAAACTCTATTCTAACTACACTAACAACTCGATCTCTATTTTGATCAATCTAACAATAAAATCTCTATCTTTAAGCTCTATTACACACCTATGCTAACAACTTAGCCTTAGTCTAAAATAAGGTAATTTCCTAACTATTACAATAATGAAGTAAAACTCATCTTCGACAGATCCAACCCTCTCTACTAAAACTGACTTTTTGACCACTCAAGTCATGAAATTCAACTCTTTTAGCCACAACATGTGAACAAACAATCACATTGCTCGCTAATTCTAGATGCTCCTACGTCAGACTCCTAGGGAAGAAAAGAATCGTCCCTCAGACTTTCAGGGTTTACTCCATACTTCTACAACTCTGTTGTTGTCAACCAACTAGCATCCTCCATTAGTTGTCCTTTCCATTTGACTAGATATTGAAAATAATCATGTCCTCTGGTTCTTTTGGTCACACTTTTTTCCAAAATAGCTTCCACCTCTTTCTTAATTATCTTTGGCATTTGTTCTTCCCAATTCAAAGTTTGAACTTCATCTTCTGTAGTCTCCTCTTGTAGCCCTATCTTTGTCTCTTTATATGGATACAAATCTGCAACACTGAAGATAGATGATATCCCAATTCCTTCTGGCAATTCAATTTCATAAGCATTACTTGAAAACTTTGTTATAATTCTACATGGTCCTATCTTTTTCATTTTCAGTTTATTGTAAGTCTTAGCAAGAAATATTTCTTTTCTCAAATACACCATCACTAAATCTCCCATTTGGAGTTCCTTCTCTTTTCTTTTCATATATGCTCTATGTTTATATTTTCCACTGCTTTCCCGTAATCTGCCTTTGACATCTTCTTGTAGTCTCTGCATCTGCTCTGAAAACTCTTTAGCTTTTTCTCTTTTGATCTCCTGTTTACCCAAATCTCTAAGCTCATACACACCTCTTGGATTCATCCCAAAAAAAATCTGAAATGGACTCATTCCAATACTTTGATTTGGAGTGTCATTATAAGAAAACTTAGCCTGAGCTAGTGCTAAATCCCATTGTTTAGGACTTTGATACACTAAACTTCTCAATATGTTCCCCAAGCTTCTGTTTACTACCTCGGTTTTGCTCCATCTATTTGAGGATGGTATGTTGAACTGAAACTAAGCTTAGCTCCCAGTTTCTTCCAAAGAGTTCTCAAAAAATGCCCTACAAACTTTGTATCTCTATCAGACACAATACTTACAGGCAATCCATGTAATCTTACAATTTCTGAAAAAAATAGATTAGAAATATGTGTTGCATCACTAGTCTTCTTACATGCAATGAAATGTTCCATCTTAGAAAATCTATCTACCACAACATAAATAGAATCATTCCCCCTTTGACTTTTAGGTAAGCCCAAAATAAAATCCATGCTAACTCTATTCCATGGTCGGTTTGGTATTGGCAATGGCTGGTACAATCTTGTATTATGGCTTCTCCCTTTAGCATGCTGACATATCCTGCACTTCTCAACAAATCTCTTAACATCAGTCTGCATTTGGCCAATAGTAAAAATAATTTACCTGTGCAAAGTTTTTTTCTTGTCCAAAGTGACCAGATAATCCTCCACTATGTTTCTCCTTTATTATGTTTTCCCTCATAGAACATTTGGGAATGCATAATTTGTTACCTTTAAACAATAAACCTCCTTGGATAAGATAATCTAACCACTGAATTCTATTATGAACTATTGGATTTTGAATTGTTATATAGATATCTTTGAAATCTGCATCATCTTTATACATTTCAACCATTTCTTCGAATCCTACAACACCAATTTTGAATTCTTGCACAATAAAACTTACCCTGATTAAGGCATCAACAACTTTGTTCAACTTACCACTTGTGTGCTTTGTTACAAAAGTAAATCTCTGCAAAAACTCTACCCACTTGGCATGTTTTTGGTTCAATTTTGGCTGGTCATTTATGAACTACAATGCATGATTGTCAGAATACAATATAATCTCCTTTGGTAGCAAATAATGTCTCCATTTATTTAAGGCTTGTACAATAGCATAAAATTCTTTATCATAAGAACAATACTTCTTCTTAGCTTCATTTAGTTTCTCACTAAAGTATGCTATTGGTATCTGTTCCTGACTCAAAATTGCTCCAATTGCAACTCCACTAGCATCCATTTCAACTTGAAATACCTTTTCAAAATCAAGTAAAGCCAAAAATGGTTTCTCTATGATTTTTCACTTCGGCAACTTAAAATTCTTGTTTGTTGCTTCTATCCACTTGAATGGTTGATTAGTCTCTTTGATTGTCTCAAGAATTGGTGCACAAATCTGACTAAAACCTCTAATAAATTTCCTATAAAAACTTGCAAGACCATGAAAGCTTCTTACCTCAAATATATTCCTGGAATAGGCCAGTTCCAAATTGCTTGGACTTTCTCTGGATCCATTTTCAATCCTTGTTTAGAAACTACAAATCCCAAGTAAACTAATTCTTCCTTCATGAAACTACATTTCTTAAGATTTATCAGTAGTTTATCTTTTTGTAGAGTTCTTAGAACCAACTTAAGATGCTCTAGATGTTCTTCTTTACTTCTACTAAAGACTAGAATATCATCAAGATGAACAATAACAAACTTGCATGCATATTCCTTCAAGACTTCATTCATCAATCTCATGAATGTGCTAGGTGCATTAGTGAGTCCAAAAGGCAT
The DNA here is from genome assembly GCA_000404065.3 of Pinus taeda. Lineage (NCBI taxonomy): Eukaryota > Viridiplantae > Streptophyta > Pinopsida > Pinales > Pinaceae > Pinus > Pinus taeda. The sequence goes on from APFE030621518.1 coordinate 5,922, forward strand.
CACTAACCACTCATACAACCCACTATTTGTTTTAAATGTAGTCTTCCATTCATCTCCTTCTCTAATTCTTATTTGATGATATCCACTCTTCATATCTATTTTAGTAACATACTTTGATCCACTCAAAAAATTCATCAAATCATCCATGTGTGTTAAAGGCAACCTATACTTGATAGTGATCTTGTTTATGGCTCTGGAATATGTACACATTCACCATTCCCTTCCTTTATTTGGACTGAGTACTTTTGGTACAGCGCATGGACTAAGACTCTCTGATTAGTACCTTACCATCAATTCTTGCACTTGTCTTCCAACTTCTGCATTCCCTTGAGGAGTTAGTCTGTATGTTGCTTTGTTTGGCAAACTTGCTCTTGGTATTAAATCAATATTAATACTTCTGATTGGTGGCAATGCATTTGGCAACTCATCCACAATAATATCAGCAAAATCATTCAACAAAGTTTTGATTTCTTCAAGTAAATCATCTAAGTTTGTGTAAAAATTTACCTTGGGTCTCCCTATGACAGCAAAATGTATTTCTTCACCTTTTTCAACCTCTTGCAATAGCTCCTTTCCATTGATCATCATAACATTATTTCCAGGTGCTCCCTTGTCAACTTCATCCTTCAATGGCAGCAGTGTATGTTTATTTCCATCCTTCTCCAGAGTATAAGTATTTCTCCTCCCATCATGAAAAGCTCTCCAATCAAACTACCAAGGTCTTCCCAACAATACATGGCATACATCCATTGGCATTACATCACACAATATCACATCTTTATAAGTACCAATCTGTATCTCTACCTTGCATTGTTCTGTCATAATGATCCAATTCCCTCTCTGCAACCATGACACTCTGTAAGGAGTAGGGTGTAATGTCTTTACCAATCCTAGCTTGCCCACCATCTTTGTAGAAACAAGGTTATTAGTGCTTCCACTGTCAATTATCACTTTACAACATTTAATTTTAGATTTGCATGTAGTTTTGAATAAACTCTTCCTCTGAGCTGGTTCTCCAATATTTTTCTCTGCTTTAAGCAATGCCCTTTTCAACAACAGGGATTCTCCTACTTCGGGTGATTCTTCCTTGTCTGCAACTTGAGGTTTTTCTTCCTTTGCCACAACCACATTCACATTCCTCTGACTTGTTTTATTATGAGGACAGTCCCATGATCCATGTCCTCGTTCTCCACATATGTAACATCGAATATCTCTTTCACGACCTCTTCCTCTAGGTGCAAATATTCCTCTATTAAAATCTCCCCTCTGTGGTGGTCTACTACTTGAACTTCCTACTTCATGCTAATGTTGCTGGCCCCTTGGTTTAGTAGTTCCTCTACCTCTTACTGAAATCCTTCCTCTATTTCTCTGGTTCTGTTTTCTCAACATCTTCTCTTATGCCTCCAAACCTGCTTGATGGGCATCTTCAATAGTCTTCAGACTCAGCAAGCTGATCTCATCCTTGATGTTGTACCTTAAGCCATTGATATATTTGGATACCTTCTCCATGTCATCCTCTACATGTCCTGCTCTAATACTCAATCTATAAAACTCTTCTGTAAATTTAATAGACATTCCTTTTTGCCTTAAATTCTGCAATTGTTTGAAAAGATTTAATTGATAATCTTTAGACATAAATTTAGCTTTCATTTTACTCACCATTCTATCCCATTGCTTGATCTTGGACTTCCCTTTTCTCATTTTGGTTGTGTGTAATTCATCCCACCAAATAGCTGCATGACCCTTCAATCTGGTAACTAAAAACTTCACCTTCTTTTTATCGTCAGCTTCCTCCTCATAGTCAAAATATTTGTCCAATGAACTGATCCAATCCATTAGCTCTTCTACATTGAGACTCCCTTCGTACGTAGGAATTTCCACCTTTGGTTTTCCTCCTACTTTTGCCAATATCTTGATAACTCTGGTGGTTTCATTCTCCTCCTCTTCTTCTTCCTCAGAAGATTCTTCTTTAACACTATCAGCTCCTTCATCAAGTGTTCTTCTCTGTGCACTCTCAATTGTTTCCATTCTCGTACACAGACTTTGGATCTCTTCCAGCAGAATTGCATTTGCTTTAGGTCTTCCTCAACCAATGCCATCTCCTCTCCTCAGTGGCATGTTTATTGCAATCAATCTTAAACTCTATGCTCTGATACCAAAATGACGCAGCAGGTTGGTGAAAACAAGCTTATGTATTCAGATAGAATAGTGGTTACTTTAGAACCAATCCAGTGCTCTCAGCAGATTTTATTCATGGCTAGCTTTACATGGAGGGTCCCCACTTTTTATTTAAAAATTCGGTCCCACATTGACTTTCGCTTTATAAACATTGCTTCAATCCACACTATAGATCTCTTCACTATCAAATCCGATGGTCAACACTCAACCCGATCAACAAAACTCATCGGGATCACCCTGTGTCATAGATTTTGTCTCTCCAGATCCAACAATCCTGACTCACCCCGATCAACAAAACAGTTTGTTGATCCTCCACCGTCGATCAACTGCGTGCTAGATCGAACGATTCACAAGGATATCGAGTGAACCACTTGCATGGAGAATACCCGCCCAATAAGGTGGGTTTCTCTCTCCACCCAAGTGCTACGTGTCACTTGGTTAGTGGAATCGGGTGACTCCCTTGAAATACCACTTACAGCTCTGTGTCCACCCGATAGCCACCTTTACTGTTTAAAACCTGCCTTTTAGATATGACCACGTGAATTAACTCAATACTTAAGCAAAGCGCTTAATCAAGGGTTTTAGCATTTAATCGCAAAATTAACCCTTAACACAAAATAACCACGATTTATGAGAAAATACGTTAAACACTGAGATTTTCGTTTAAGGCGTGAAAATAAAGGAAATACCCGATTAACTGTCTAAATGCGGATACACATAGTAAACGAGAGTCCACACCAGGAATACTACAAATACACGTTGAATCAATTTAATTAATATAATATTTGTTACAGAGTCTTAGCCCTCTCGGCTCAATTATAGCAATATATTGACCTTTGTCTCAATCTCAAACCCTCTCTATCACTCGAACTCTTGCCTCTCACTCAAACCTCTATCATCTTAGCTCGGCTAATCTTTTTCCATTACATTTGTTGAGATTGCAACAAGATGATGGAGCTTAGTGAAAAGAGTCGCCTTCACTAAGTGGGCCCGCAGGCTATTTTTGGCGCAAGTCTATTTTTAGACTATGTCTATTTTTAGACATATGGATCATGTCTATGGATTGCAGGTTGCTGTTTATGGATGATTGATCAAGTTGGAAAAATAGATGGACTTCTATTTTTAGACCACAGCGGAGTGACTGCTCAGTCTAAATATAGAACAGTCAAATATTATTAGCTCATAATAATATTTAGACTATAAACTTTGTCTTATTCTCTTGAAGCACTTTAGGATGAGCTACGGATGTGGTACATGCAGATCCCAAAAGGAAATACGTGGTTACCTATGGGATGACTAATATTTGCATGCAGGACTTCAGTTAGAACTCAAGTGAGTTGAGTTTAGTGGACTGGGGGTGCAGTTGATGGAGTTGTGTTCAGTTTAGCTTTGTTAAACTGGTTGTATTTAGTCTAACTGGCAAATAGACTAGAGATGAGTTGGGTGAATTAGTTATTAATTAATTCACAAGTTATTAACTCTAATACAACTAATGAATACATCAGTTAACTCAGTTGCATGTCAGTGCATGTTCAGTTCAGCAGGGACAGGTGTTAGAGAATCAGATTGCTATCAGTTGTGACTATAGTTGTGCACCAGATCTTGCACAAATCAGGGGATTGAGTATGGCAATGAGTTTGCCCACCACGTATTTTCCCACATTGTAGCTTGTGCTCACGTGATTTTTCCAAGTAAATACGTGGTTTCCTTGGAATTACCATTCATTCTCATGCAGGTATTGAGCAGCGGAGGCAGGGAAGCAGCGAAGGAGATTTGAGCCAGTGATTGATTCAGATCTGAGCTGTATTGTGTGTAACAGAGGTGGAGATACTTGTGAGAAGTATTATGCTGTGTAATGTTACTGACTCAATCATTAATATACAGATAATTGGGGTTTTTAGTGAGATGCTTTCCCCGGGATACATATTGTGTTAATGTGTGAATGCTCTTGATGTTTTATTGTTATTGATGCTGCTATATTGATGATCAACGTAGAAGAGCTTATGTATTGTGTATATTTTCCGCAATAGTACATGATCAGGATAATCTCTGTTGAATATGTGTTAAATTATTCAAAATTTCTACACTCTCTCTCCTTCTCTCCCACATTCTCTCCATATATCCTTCTTTGTCTCTTTATCTCACCCCTAAACATACACACTCTCTCTCCATCTCTCCCTTGTCACTCCCTCTCTCTCTCCACTTCTCACTCTCCATGTATTTCTTGTTCCCTCCCTCTCTCCCCCTCTAACTCCATCTCCCTATCCCTCCCTCTATCCTCCTCTCTTTCAAGTCCGCTCTCTCGTACTTCCTCTCCTCTCTCTCTCTCTCTCTCTCTCTCTCTCTGTCTTTTCCCTCCAATCCTCTCTCTTCCCCCATCACTCTCCTCCTCTCTCTCAAATCATGTCTCTCGTTATTCCTCTCTCCCTTTATCTCGTACATCCCTCTCTCTTCCCCCGTCACTCTCTCTCTCTCTCTCTCTCTCTCC
>APFE030621523.1:0-10001 GCA_000404065.3 Pinus taeda
ATGATAGACATTAATTTGGTGTTAGCTTATTGTTTAAATATTATTATTTAATCTTGATGTTTAGAATAAGGGAGTAGAATCTATTCTTAGTGTTTTTATGGTTATGGTTATATGAAATATTTTTTTAAAGTGTTTTTATGGTTATATGAAATATTTTATTGAAATGTGATTTTTTTGTTCTTAATAATACAAATTATTACTGTGCTTCTAGGTGTGTAATTCAATTGATGATAGAGTATATTTTTAAGGCATTCCTTGTAATATTATTGGTTCAAATCCATGTGTTTTGGTTTCAGGTTGTACGGTGCATCTAGAAGTTAGAGTGGTAGTGAATGGAATCATCTCATGGCACACGAATATAAACCTAACCTAATTACCAATTCCTCTAAACCAGAATATCTATATATACTAAATAAATTTATATATATTATGATTTTTTCATATAAAAAAGTGAATGAGAACATGGATATAAATGTAAGTGTATCTATAATAATAATCAAACTTGTAAATGTAAAAGGAGAAAAGAATGATAAAATATGATATTGTAATCATGTATTTTATAATATTACATGTTATAATATGATCTTTATCATGAAATAGTGGGTGGAGATTTCCCAAAGACTAATGTATTCCATTTTTATGAGCTTTGTTTTAAAATTGACAAGTGAACACATAGACACATACACAACATTTATTTCTTGACAAAAAATACCTAAACAATAGAAATTTCACTCCACTACTAACTCAAGTAACATTAAAAAAAGACTTTGGAGCATCGGTGTTTGAGAGAATTATTTCAAATGAAATGTGAAACTTAGATAATTTTAAGCCACCTTTCCACAAAATGAAACTCACAAATTGTAGTAAGATAAGATTTTTTTTAAGAGATCAGAGGGAGAAAAGAAATACATACTAAGAAGGGGAACAAGTGAGGCATACTTCAAGCATCAACTGCGTAAGTGACGAGGTGTGGAAACCTCTAACAATCAACTAAGAAAGTGAATAGGGGAGACATTTTTTTATCATTAACCAAGCATGTGAACAAGTGAGGTAGACTTGATAATCAATTGAGAAGAAGCATCAATCAAATAAATGAACAAATGAGATAGACTCCGAGTATAAATCAAAAAGAGAGTAGGTGAAGCAGGCTCCAACAGTGAATGGAGTAGGGAAATCAAAGACTAAAAGCACTATCAATCCAAGAAAATATCCAAGTGAATGACAACACATAATCAGAAAGTGACATATATATGCCATGCATCCATAAATCAACAAGGAAAGCACACATGAAATTTGTTACCTACAAAGCAATCCAACTATATCTACTAATCCACTTGTTCCCTTGTGTTTTCCATATTTCCTTTGCCTTCTTTCTCCAATCCAAGTGAATACTAGAGTGTTCCAAGCATGCCCTGAGAATGCTCCAAGATTTTTATAAGTGTGCAAGAGTATGAAAGAATGATAGAATAGAAGAGAGATCCACCCAAAAATTGTCAATAGGCTAGCAATTGATCTTTAAAAGCCTTTTTATCACTGAGGCCTATATTTTCTTCATTTTCCTTCAGTTTTCATTCAATTTTTGTCTCATGCAAATATGTTTCTCTTCACATTATTTTCCTCTTATTCTCATTTTATTTCATAAATAAAACACTTATTATTGCCACTTTTCCTTTGCCAATTTCCATAGCCATTAATTAATCATTAGCGATACCCATCACTATGTTTTCCCCAACATTTAGCTTGGAATATGTGTCTCATGACCTTGTTTTTATTTTATTTACATAAAAATTAACCAGGGGCTGTTACACAATGGATGGTTTCACCGCATGATTATCCAATAGAGGAAACAATATGGGTGGTTGGTTCTCCATCATGGAGAGCTTGATTACAACTGATTTGACACATCCTTTTTCATGTTATGTTGGTTAAGTGAGTTGGAAGATGTTCGAGTTTTCCATATTTTAGCTATGTTGTTGTAAAGAAGGAGAATATCCTAAGAATCAAAGGTTGTCATGCTATCCCTTGATTTCATGATCAAATTGAGAGGTTGAAGCATTGTATGAATACCCTACTGTATTAGAGCGAGAGGAAATGAATAAGTAAAATGAGAGAAGACAATTGTAATTACGTTATTAATTTAAATGCTTGCTAGTTCCTAATCCATTTCCATTTTGTGTATGCGATGTGTTGATAGTATAGGGATATTTATGCAAGTTTAACAAATGCCTCATCTAAGGAGGTAGGGTCCCCTTGTTACTCAAGTGCTACCGGTGTTTTAGCTAGGGTAGTTTATATTTTCATTCACAGTGTTCTTCGTTTGATTATTTACATTATTTCTCAATTATTTATTCTCTTGGGCATTTTCAAGAAGATGATGACCTCAAAAGTGGCAAGGGGAACATCAAGAATGCATTCCCATAAGAATGCACATTCATTCCTTGGCATCCAATCTCGACAAGGCTTAAGCTACCAACCAAGTTGCCAACTCGACACGACTTAGGAACATGCATGCACTTTAGCAATGTGTATAAATTATTACTAATATGCATATATTCTTAGGAACACACACATGTTCTTAGAATGCACATATGTTCCTAGTGAGATTTTTATTTATCTATTTATTTATGCACCCCTAACACCCTTTTTTAATCATATTAGGACCATGTGTCATATTTGAGGGAGATATTGAAAACATTTGTGGATATGTGAACAACCTTGATTCATTAGCTCCAAATCAAGACCCTATCTTGGTTTTGGAGTCAAAGTAAGCATTCTACTTTTTTTTTTAAAAAAAAAAATTAATTTTTGGGTTTTTTTTTGTTGTTGTTTTAAAATTAGAAAAAATACTCAAAATAATACCTAAATACAATTGTTATATTGAATTCTAGGGAAATAGTTAATATGGAACTTAATGAGAACCTAAACCCACCATCACCATTGGGTGCTACAATTTCTATATATTATTTATACTCTAGTATATTGGAGTTATTTATGTGAATATACTAGATTATTATAAGTATCAATTACGAATAATATGGTTGGTTTACAACAATAACATATTGTAGCAAATTCTTTCCGTTGACAATGCATTGATTATTAAACTTTTAAGATTATTTTTTATTTTTTTGTATAGCATCTAGAGTAGAGGGTGCCCTACAAGGTAGCATTGGGAGTAGTTGTCACTAATAAATGAATTAAGAAAATGTTACATTAAAAAATTAAAATGGTACAATTTGGCTCCTTCTTAAAGAACACAAAATTAAATTAACTAAAAAATAAATAACTACATACATATATGTACAAGTAACAACATCAAGTACAAAGTAATGAAATAGAATGAAATGATAAAAAATATTTAAGCATTTCTAAATTTGATTCCTCTCATAAATATAGGTTTAAAATGGATCTTGATTAATTTTAAAAATAAGATTTATTATGTATTTTCTTATAATGATATTTTGAATAAATATAATAAATGGATGTTTGTAATAATTAAATAAAAGAATTTATATTTAAATTTAAATTGAATAATATTGGCAATACGGAAAAAAATTGTTTTAAGTGTGACTTTTTAAAATATTTTCCTATTTATTTTCTGATTTCATTTTTCTAGAATTAGATTCATTGAAATCACAATTTTGACAAGTGAATTCTGCACTTGAAGTGCCCTAATGAAATCACAAGTTTCAAAGTGTCCTAAAAATCTAATTATGATCATAAATCAGTGTAAAACTAAAAAAAACACACATAAAGAATTGTAAACTAATTTTTTTTATGGATTTCTTTTCTATTTAAACTAAAAAAAAGAAACTTCCTAATTTTCTAAATCATTTTTAACATTTTAAAATATTTCATTAATAATATAATCTTAAAATTAATAAAAAATTAAATTAATATTCCACATGAATCTTCTCTCCCCCTTTTATTCCAAATAAATTCCCCTTGTCCTTTTCTTTATATATTAATATCAAATTTACCCTATATAATATTTAGCTAAACATAATTAAAATAAATTTTCACGCTCCTAATTACTTTATAATATTTTGAAACCTATTCTTATCTTCTTTGGTAATATTAAAATAAATTCCCTCCTCCCATTTGCTTTATATATTTATAATATATAGTATCCCTTTATCTTTATTTTGATTCATTTTTTGATCTTATTTATTTAACTTCATAAAAATAAATTATTGAGCTCCTAATTATTTTATTAATATATACTATTTTGAAACTTACTCTTAACCTCTCTTAACCCTATACTGTATAATATATAATATTTTAGAACTAACTCCTAATCTTATAAGCTTATTATTATTTAATATTATATATAAACTTCTAACAATTATTTTTATTAATATTTATAACTTATTCTTAACTCCATTATTAATTTATGATGTATTCTTAACTCCATTATTAATTTATGATGTATTCTTGACTATATATTATTATTATTCATACTCCCAACAACTAATTTATAACTAAATTTAGAATATTAAATAATTTGTAAATTTATAATATTAAATAATTCCTATTTACTTTTTACAATTTTTATTTACTTGTTTAACTAATTTTCAACGGCTAATTTTGGGCAATGATACATCAATCTTATTCTATGAACCACATTAGTTGATTCGAAATGTCGACTAATTCTTAATAATGTGATTATTTCAAAATACATTTATCTACAATATAGATCATAAAAATATTCAAATCTAATAGTCCAATTAATAATTAAAATTCTTTAACAATATAACAAATCACCATATCACCAATTAATTACTAAACACTTTTTTTTTTAACAAACTTCTAATTTAAATTAGATAAAACTATAATTAATTACTAAACACTTTTTTTTTAAACAAACTTCTAATTTAAATTAGATAAAACTATAATTAAATTATTGGGACATTATCCTAGAATGTTTGAGTGCATAGCAGTTCTTTGGAAATGTTTATTTTGATACTCAACAACATAGTCTCATTCGTATTTTATCTCCCGTTTTAAACAAAATTCTTATTAATGAATTATACTTACTATAATTAAATTCCAACGAAATATTCACCTTTTCGAAAAGACCAACAAAACTTGGTAATGGGATGGTAACAACAATCGAATCTCCAACCGCCCTCCTGAAGCATTGACATCCCAACGATAATGTCATTTGGTGGCGTACGAAATGAAAGTTGCACCTGTCAGCATCGCTTCATTGTTCGAGGAAAACTCGTTTCAATCGAATTAATTCATTGGTTCCATTTGTCTGGGAAGTGATACCTCAGGAGTCCGAAGAATATGTGCAGAAACTAGCTATCAAACTTGGGATTCCAATGAATTGCTGCCGGATTTTGACCAGAGAAATCCGTCGGAAAAACTTTCAAAAAGTCGCGTTATAGACTACTGCTTAAATAATGTTCTTCCAAATCGTTTAGCAATAGTATTTTACCACTATGTTTTCATTTGTACGAAGTAGTTGGAAAAGTAGATATTTTTATTAATACTATATTTTATAGATATTTTTTCAGATTTAGCTGTATTATAAGCATTTATAGGCAATCTTCACCATATAATTTGTGATTTTTCTAATTTAAGAAAGACAGAAGCTGGAAAAGTAGATATTGTCAGTAATAAAATTATAAAAAGACAGAAGCAGGAAAGGTAGCTATTGTCAGTAATAAAACACTTTGCAGATATATATTCAAAATAACTTAACATAACTTGATAAGTCCCACTAATTAATTGATGATCCCTCTGGCTTTCAAAAAAAAGAGTTGGAAAAACAGATTCAATAATCAAACACCTTACAAATATGTTTTCAGATTAATTTATGCTTTTAGACCTAAAGTGATAAATTGACATACCCTCATAATTCCCATGAATTAATTGGTATCCTGTATTTAAAAAAATAAACACTAAAAAATATAAATATTCTCCTTCATAGTACATTTTACAGATATATTTTTAAATTTAATTAAATTTATAATTTAATACTGCAATTCACATATATATTTTTAAACTTAACTATATTTTAAGCATAAATAACAGTGAGTTAATATGACCAAATAATCTCATCATCTATAACAAATCACCATCAATAATAAATGGACATACCCAAAGAATATCCCCCACCAATTAATCAGCCATTCCTGTAACTTTGGTTTTATTTACTAACCAAATAATCCCCACCAATTAATTGGCGATTCCTCTAGCTTTTGAAAAGACAAAATTTGGTATTGAAATCTTCCCCGCCCTGGAGACGCGATGATGTCCTAACAGTGATGTCGTATGAAATGAAAGTCCACGTCTCCATCACCTCATTGTTCAGCTGCCCACCAACAACAAAAACTCCATCTTCATCTTCACCCCATACTGATTCTACGTTGCTACCCACCTATGAGAAAACTCTCGGTAAACTAAGTCCTTGCTTCCCCTTATGTTGGACGTTGCAACTCTATGTATTAATCAATCCATAATAACTTCATCATCAGTTCATCGCTCTAGAGTTTCAGGCCATCAAGTTTTTTTCCTGCGTGTCTTTCTTCTCGCATAGGATCTAAAAACAGGAGGCTCAGCGTTTACAGTGTCGAAAATGTGCGGCATGGAAGATGGAACTGGAACAACATTGTTTTCTGAAAAAGATTGACATTATAGCTTGCTAGATGTCGATTGGGATACTAATTCGCCAGCAGTAGAACTGTCAGACGTGCATTTGGATGCAGCCCAGTGGTCGTCATTGGATGATTTACTCGTTGACGACAACCATGGCTGCTCCTTCAATAACCTATCGTTGTCAACAGAATTGGAGGCAATTGGTGAATATTTAGTAGATGCAGATAGGCGAGATGACAATAATAACATCGAGGAAGATCCAATATCGAGACCTCAAAGTGATCCCATCCTCTTCCAATGCCCAGTAGACACTGAGCTGCATCCAGCTGCTCCAATTGCTGCGGATCGATCGCTTTCTGACTTTGCCGTGGTCACAAACAAGTCGGTCTCGCCCTCTGTCCTTATCGATCATGGCGCCTTTGAGGAAACTGAATACAAACGTTTGAGGCTTGTACATCTCTTGACAGCATGCGCAGAAGCATTGTCGCAGGGAGCAGAAGATGTAGTGGAGGTCATACTCTGCAGGTTGCATATGGCCGTTGCCTCACATGGTTAATCTGCGAAATAAATCGGAGTTGATGGAATTCCTGGTCGGCGTACGCCACTTGAATCCCGAGGCCGTTACAGTCGCAACGGGCCCACACGGCTCAGAGGGAAACATGTCCAACTTCTTGGAGAGCTTCTGTCGTTGTCTGGACGAGCTGTGCACCATTTTCGACTCGCTTGAAGCTGGTCTCCCACAGCATGGGCTTGCAAGAGCGATGGTGGAACGTTTCTTCTTTGGACCCGCCATGGCAAAGAGAATTGTGAGTAGCAGTGCATGTGGCCCACCAGATACCAGAAAATCCAACGTTCTTGATCTCCCTCTCGAGTGTGGTTATGGCGAAGTTAGTATAAGCAACGACAATATGCTGTACGCAAAATATACGCTGCACAACTGTGTGGGTAGGGGCTATGTTAACAGAAACGGGAAACGAGAACCAGACGAGAAACGGAATTCAGAGGTTTCGCATTCAAGAAACGAGGAGAGAGAAAAAATAAGAAAATATAAGAAAACATAAAACAAAACATTCATTTACATAACAAAACATTTATTACATAGCTGAAAAATGTAATCATCCCATTTATGATTTACCCATAATGGATTAGTGTGTATGGGGAGACGCCAGGCCCAATATATAACCCTGCTCCAATGCTAGGGAGATACAACAGTGGACTCTTATGACCTCCTACAATGCAGGGAGATATAACAGTGTATTATAGCCTGTTCCAAATTAGTAACTTTTAACATTAAAAATCTTTGTGGGATTGATGTTGGGTGTAGAGTTTGGCTTGATTTATGCTATTTGAGTTATAAAAATTATAGCTTTATCGGAAAAATGGGAGATAATGGAAAATACATGGGAAATGCCACAAATCCAGATTGTAAATAAGCTTGGGTCCAAATTGGCAATTGAAGCGACATGTGCAATGAAACTATGTGCTTTCAATCAAACTATAGATTCCCTGTCTGGGAATATTAGTGTCCTTCGTTATACATTCTTCAATGTGCATTGTTGAAGATACACACCCCAAAGCACCTCCCAAACAGGTAATGAAAGTTAAATTTTGAGTGCTGACCATGAAAACCAGAACGGACGTAGAAAATGGCATTTTCTGTCCCATTCCGTTTCTTGTGCGTTTTTTTCCAGAAACCCTTGCTACGGTCCCGTTTCTGGTAACATAGGGTAGGGGATGCTATGACTTAGAACTGGCGGGTGATCATCGACTGGTTCTGAAATGGGGTTGTACCCCATTGGTCTGGGTTTCTACCTGGACGACATGGAAGTAGCACTGAGATTGAGAAAGGGAAGATATAGCAGCGAGGTAGAGCCACATAAACCAATCCGTCACCACAGTTTTGTTATTTGGATGAAAGTTCAAAAAGTAATACATGCAATTGTTAGGATGCTCAAATGATTTCCAGGGTTGAACTGATACGCGTGTTTTTGTATTTAGAGAAGCATTATGTTTTTTTTGTATTTTCAGGGTTGAACTGATGCACGTGTTTTTGTATTTAGAGAAACATTATGTTTTTTTGTGTGGTTAAGACAACATAAATAAAACAAGATGTAAATGAAGTTGTGATGAACCAGTGTGCTCTTTTATTCCTAATTAAGAAGTGTGTTTTTTATTCATGATTGCAATAAAAGGTTCTCCTCCGTTTAAGATATGGAGACGGTAGAGTATGGAAATAATATTTTATATAGAAGTAATGTTTACATGAGTAAATAAGTAAGATTAGTTTGTTGATGTTGATTTTTGTTGAGAATTTTTTTTAATAAATAATTTCTTATTTAGAATCTTTTGAAATTTATTAGCAATATCTTATAATTTGGCTTTGCGAGATATATACCGATTGTTTTTTAAGTGAATCTGTCCACCATTGTTTTTCCAATTTTTTTTTGTATCAGAGCCTCTATAGACTTGACCAGAAAAATGAAAGAAATTTGACGTTCGGTTCTCCGTACATAAATTAGCATAGCATAGGCGTGTGATTTTCTTTTTGTGTGTGCGCTTCTTTGTAAGTGCGAGCAGTGTGGAGTTTGTTAACTACGTGAGGTGCTCGTTTTATTTGAAAGCCATTGCCACTGAGCTTGATTCAGAAGGTGTAGAGGAAACTGCTAAAAAAATCTTAAAGGGGCCGACTGTTCCTGCAGGCGATGAAAATGTAAAAGAAACTACAACCAAGATTGAAACAGAAGTGGAGTTTCCTGCCACCAGAAGACTCTAGAGCTGCCTGCGTCAGAATGCCTTAAAATTTTTGTGATCGCTGTGCATTTCAGGTTCTGCAGCGGATCGACGCTGCTATGTAATTCGCAATTTCACCCAATCATGTGCCCAACGCATCACTGTAGATTTTGTGGTGGAATTTTTTGTGGCGTCTGTTCCAGAGGAAGGAGCTTGCTACCTGAGAGATTTCGTACCAGTGAACCTCAACGAGTATGTGATGTATGTTGGGTGAGGTTGGAATCAGTACATGGTCTTCTCTTGGACTGTTTCTCTCAGCCGAATTCCTCTGTACTCGGCCTCGGCTGAAGAGAGAGCAATAGCAGCCTGCTTCTTGCTCGACCAACAGATAGGGCCAGATCCTAGACTGAGTGAATAGCCGAAGGTGGACTTGCGATCAATGCTGTCTCCCGCCCAATCAGAATCTGTGAAGCCAAGGAGATTCAATGCACTGCCTGCTGCATAGTGAATCCCGAAGGTGATGGTGCCCTGAAGGATGCGCTTGGCAGCATTCCAGTGTAGCTCATGCGGCTCCTGCATGTATATGGAAACTGCCCCTACTGCATATGAGAGATCTGGTCTGGAGTGGGTGAGGTACAATAAGCTCCCCACTAGCTGTCGGTAGAGAG
>APFE030621528.1:0-22619 GCA_000404065.3 Pinus taeda
CCCCCTTAGTACATGCTGAGATGCACTATATTGTCCATGCTCCCCCTGAGCACATGCATAGTCTTTTGCAGCAAATGAAATTAATAACTGAGACCAGAACTGAATTCAATAACCATGATGCCAACAATGCATAATGTTTTAAATTCTAATGCTCCCCTTGATCCTGTGCTACCTGTGCATTGTCAACAATTCATTCATCAAGGCATCTTCATCAATCAAATAAACATCAATGAGAAAAGCATATCAATATATTGTAACCATGAATATCAGAATGAATAACCATGTGAGAAACTAATTTTGAGTTTGATCCACTATTTTTCTTTCAGAAAAACTCATACACCACTGTAGGCATAGAAACTCGCATGTATACATGACTCTGCTTCATGAAATTTGCATATAGGAAACATTCCTCTGAAAACTGGTTTTAACAGCAGGATGACGAATATACAATTTGCATATTTTATCTGAGATATTCAAATGCTTATTTGGGAAGAGGTTTGTTAAATATATCAGAAACATGTTCTTTGGAGGGCACATACTCCAATTTAACCTTTTGTTCGAGCACTTGTTCTCATAGAAAGTGGTACTTAATGAGTATGTTCTTGGTCTTCGAGTGCATGACTGGATTTTTTGAAATACTAATAGCACTTGTGTTATCACATAGAAAGGAGATGGGTGGAGAACATGTGATTTAAATATCTTGTAATGTTTGCATCATCTAGACTTGTTGTCTACAGCAAGATGCAAAAGCCACATATTCTGCTTCAGCTGTAGATAAGGAAATCAAACTTTGTTTATTCCTAAACCAAGATACTAATCATGATACCATATAGAATGAACCTACACTAGTTCTTTTTCAGTCATCAACATTTCCAACCTAATCTACATTTGTATATGCATGAAGAGTGAGATTTGTATCGGTAGGATACCATAGACCAAAGTTTTGAGTTCCTTGGAGATATTTGAATATTCTTTTTACTGCATGAAGATGTGATTCCTTTGGATTGGCTTGAAATCATCCAACAATTCCTATCACATGCATGATATCTGGTCTAGTACCTATTAGATAATGTAGACTTCCAATCATAGATCTATACACTGGTTGATTCATTGTAGGAGATTCATCATTATAACTGAGACTACATCCTGTTACCATTGGAGTACATACTAGTTTGGAATATTCCATTCCATACTTCTTCAAAATTTGCTTGAGATATTTAGTTTGTGAGTGAAAGATGACATCTTTTGTTTATTGCACTTGTGGACCAAGAAAATAGGTTAGTTCTCCAAGTAAAGACATTTCCAATTCTTGTTGCATAATAGAAGCAAATTTTTGATTCATATATTCTTCATTACTTCCAAAGATGCTATCATAAACATAAACAACAATAATTAGCAGTTTATCATTCTCAATTTTTGTATATAAGTTGTTGTCTACAAATCCTTTTGTGAAACCTTGTTTTTGAAGAAATTTGTCAAGATGATAATACCATAATCTCTAAGCTTATTTTAGTCCATATAAAGCCTTTTTTAGTTTGCATACAAGCTTTGCATCATTTCCCAGAATGAATCCTTCTGGTTGTTCAACGTATACTTATTCTTCTAAATATCCATTAAGAAATGCAAATTTTATATCCATTTGATAAACTTTGAATTTTTGAAAACTTGAAAGAGCAAGAAACATTATTATGGCTTCGAGTCTAGCAACAGATGAAGCATAGTTTCTTCAAAGTATATACCTTCTTGCTGAGTAAATCCTTTACAAACAAGCCTTGCTTTATTCATAATTACCTCTCCCTTTTCATTCAACTTATTCTTGAATATCCATTTTGTTCCTTTAACATTTTTATCATGAGGTCTAGAAACTAATTCCCAAGTATCATTCTTTTCAATTTGGTCAAGTTCTTCATCCATGGCCTTAACCCAAAATTCATCTCTGCTAGCTTCATTTAAATTTTGTGGTTCTATGGATGATAATATTGCTAGAGAACTTGAAGATCCTACAAGAGTTTTTCTTGTCTGTACTCCAAACCCCTTTTCTCCTAGAATTTGAGATTCTTGATGATTTTTTTGAACATACCTAGATGGAGCCTTTTCCCTCTTAGATGTATCTTCTTCTGATGCTTCATTGGTTTCCTCCTCTATATCATTTTGATTTGATATGGGAAAGTAGTCAATGTCTTAATTATTATCATATTCATTTGTTGATGTTTCCTATTTTATATTTCTGCATGCTTCATCGATTACAACATCAATGCATTCAACAAATTTTCAAAGTCTCTTATTAGAACATTTGTATCCTTTACTTCTAGATGAATAACAAATAAATATTCCTTCATATGATTTGGGTTCAAACTTACCAAGTTTTTCATCAATATTTTTGATGAAACATTTGCTTCCAAAAACTCTAAAGTGTTTTACAATAGGAGGCTTACCATACCAAATTTCATATGGGTTTTGATCAATATTTACATGTACATGATCTCTGTTGAGAATATTTACTATAGTATGTGCAGATTCACTCCCGAAGGTGTTAGGAGTTCCAGACTCATCAAGCATAACTCGAGCCATTTTTTTAATTGTTTTATTCATTCTTTTGACCACACCATTTTGTTGAGGAGTTCTGGCAATAGAGAATTGTTTCTTTTTTCACAAAATTCAAAAACATAATTTGATATGAATTATCTTCCCTAATTTGATTTGAGACATTTCATTTTTAGATCTAACTCATTTTCAACTAAAGCTTCAAAGACTTTAAAATTTTCAAATGCTTCATCTTTATGTTTTAGTAAACCAATTCAACACATTCTAGAAAAAACATCAATGAATAAAATGTAGTATTCTTCTCCATGATGTGACTTTTCCCTTATTGGACCACACAAATCAGTATGAATGAGTTCAAGAGGATTAATTGCTGATCATTTCTTTTCATTGAATTAAACTCTAGTTTTCTTACTAAATTGACATGGTTTGCAAATGGCATTTTCTGGAATGATGATATCTAGAAGATCATGAACAACCTTGAGCCTGCATGATTTTCTCATTTTAGAAAAGCTTAGATGCCCCGATCTTCTGTGCCATAACCAGTTCTCTTCTATTTTTCTTAGACA
The DNA here is from genome assembly GCA_000404065.3 of Pinus taeda. Classification (NCBI taxonomy): domain Eukaryota; kingdom Viridiplantae; phylum Streptophyta; class Pinopsida; order Pinales; family Pinaceae; genus Pinus; species Pinus taeda. The sequence continues at coordinate 3,111 of APFE030621528.1, forward strand.
ACATTTTTGTTGACCTCTTTTTAGTATATATAGATTGCTTGGAGTTCTTGTACCTTTGATTATGGTCTTTCTTGTGTCAAGCTCACGAAGCGCACATTATTTTGATCGAAACACAACTTCATTTCCTTGATCACACATTTGACTAACACTCAATATGTTATCCTTTAAACCATCAACATACATAACATTTCCAGATTTAACCTTTTCTTTTAGAAAAAAAAAACATTTACCCTTAATGACAGCTGGTGTGTCATTTCCAAAAGAGACATTCTTTTCCTTTTCTAAAGCATCGTATGAAATGAGTTTATCTTTATCACCTGTCATGTGTTTTGAGCCTCCAATATCACTGTACCATTGATTTTCTTGTCCTTTTGCAAACATAGCTATGCCAGATCTTTTTGATTGTAGTTCCTTCTTTTTCCATACCTTGGAGTTGGATGATGGTTTCTCCTTCTGATATGTTGGCCAAAATTTTCTCTTGCATTCATAGTCTTCATGACCAAAGTTATTTCAAAATGAACATTCAATTTCATCTTCAAGAGGATAAAAGTTATTATGAGATCTCTTCTTGATTCCGGTCACGCTCCTTTGTTTTCTTGCTTCTCTAGTCATGATAGTTTTGTAAGCAACACATTGAGCAGCCTTATGATGAAAGCTATGGCATGAAAAACATTGTCCATTGAAGAAGTTTATGTGATCATAAAATATTTTGGTATTATTCACCTTTTGGTTGGTGCTTCTATTAATGTTCACCTTTCGAGTAAAATGAGCATGATTTACTTGTGGAGTACCTTTAGGCTTTTGCTGAGGTTTGATGCATTGTTCACTGGTTTTGGTGGCATCAAGATAGCTTCAGGTGACGATTGAAGGATTTTCTTGTTGGGATGTTTCACGAGTGTCTCCAACACCAATATTTATACGAGGAGAATGCTAAACCTTGATGATTTCATCTAAGGTTTCTAATCCTTTAGCAAATCTAAAATTCAAAGATTTTTTCTTCTCAAGTTATTTTCTTAGATCCACTACTTCACATTCTAATTTTTCATTGTGCTTTTCCATTTGAGTGAGTTGATGTGTCAAAGTTTCTATGACCATATTATTTTCTTCCAAACATATTTTAAGTTGAGTGATTTATTCAAGAAAGTATTCTTCTTCTAAGGCATCCATAAAATCATCATTTTCATAAGCCATGATTAGTTTAATATCTTGTTCATATTCACCTTCATCACTATCAGACAAGCTATCACTATCTTCATGAGTATAATAACTTCTTCTATTAATAAATTGTTTCCTATTACCTCTTGTAGAATCCTTTCCTTTGTCATAGTTTTCTTTGTGAGGACATTTGGTAGCATAATGACCAACTCTACCATAAGCAAAACATTTGAGGGAAAGCTTACCTTTGAATCTTTCAGTATCTAGTTGATTTTTATTCACAAATTTTACCTCATCTTCTTTTGATATATATCATGTTTCCTTGAGATCTTCCTTTTCTTTTCCCTTCGTAGAGGCTTTGAAAGAGGCTTCTCTGATTTCTTATGTACCTTCTTTCTTTATCCAAAGGCAATTATAGTTTCATGAAGCTGGACAATAGGAACAAATTGTAGATCCTGCTTCTCTTCTATGGCATATAGTTTTGACTCAAATTTAGAAGATAGAGATATTAAAATTTTCTCTACTATAGTAGCCTCCTTTATTTCTTCATCCAGATTATTCATACAATTTAAAATTTCATCTACTTGTAAAACATAACTCACAATACTTTAATCATTATGCATCATGAGAGTTTGCCATTGAATTCTGAGAGTTTGGAGCTTAGCACGTTTTACCTAGGAGTCTCCTTCATATCTCTGAATGATTTTGTCCCATATTGCTTTGGCTGTGTTGAGATGCATGAATTTGATGAATTTTGATTCTGATAGACTTTCCAATAATGCATTGATGGCTTTGGCATTGGTTTCATATGATTTCTTTTTTGCTAGATCTGTGGGGACTGTTACTAGATATGGGTATCCTCCTTCCATAATTTCCCAATGATCAACTCCAAGTGACAAAAGATAGGCTTTGGTTCTTGTCTTCCAATATGTTAAGTTATCTTCATTGAAGATTGGTGGTCTGATAGATCCCATTCCTTCATGATTGATCATCTTGAGCGATATTCCTTCAAGCGATCAAGCTTCTGCTGAAGGACCTACTCTGATACCAATTGTTGGGAAAAATACTGAGAGGGGGAGTGAATCAGTATTTAAACATTCACAATAATGATTTTCTTTTTCAAATTGTATATGATATTTTGCTGAAACCAACCAGTGTATGTCTGCGCCTATAAAGAATGAAACTAGTGTAAAATAATAAACCTGTTGATGGTGCTGGACCTGTCAACATGTCAGGGGATCTCCCTAGTAAGAAGTCATAATTAGACCTCAGACTGTTTGGTGTAGGAGTCCTAGTAGTGGGTCATACAGTAATGCCTTGACCATGATTTTGCAGAGAGGCAAGTAAGATAACTCTATTGGTAGTATGCGTGTGACATATGCAGTGAGTCAAGGAAGGTGCATGAGAGGTTCTAACACATGGGGAGGGAGAAGAGTGCACCCCTTGGAAACCTGTGATAGCACGCAGTTAAGAAGGGAACGCATGCGCAAATATGCATCACAACATGGAAGGTTAGTTAGCGAGCAATCCAAAGTGATGGTTAAACTGATAACACATTTCAGAAAGATTCATACATACTTAAACAAAATAGTCTATACATGCATACGTAAGTTAACCAATACATATATCATTTAGAGTAAAGTAGATAACATAGAATATAATACAACATATGCATCAAACATGTTGGATCTTGTTATATTAAGAAGTGTAAGTTCCATTCATACAATACATCCATGTCCAACCACTAGTCTCGATAGCGGAATGTTAATGCCACAACTTCCTTCTCCTCCAAAGAGATGTACAAGCTTGGCATAGTGGAGAAGCTAAGGCTCGTTACAATACTATCCAAGCTATCTCCAAGAGAGTCTTATCGGAAGCTTGCCTGACCAAAAGCCTATACAATGAGTTATGAGGGACTATTTATAGCAAAGGGTGGGGTGACCCTTGACATTCCTCTTTATGATAGTTCAACTACCCTCATGACTCTTCATCTAATCTATGAATGTTACATCCAACTATAGACAGTTTAATTACACTTGACAAGACATTCAATTACAATGCACATGTACCCATTTGAGACGCAATGGCTTGAGAAAGCTATGATAGACATCACTATGACTTAGAAAACCATGGAATTCCAACTCCTCAGCATCCTTGTATTGATCAACAGTAACATAATGATGCCAATATCGGTAGTCCTTGATGGTGTTTGTGCACTCCATAGTGACATCTGTCTGAAACTTGACTCTTGCCTCCATAGCAACCAGGTACATTATTCGAGCTCCTCTATCCAACTCATCTAAAAGCATATGCATCATTGTCTTCAATGCAGCTAGATCAACAACATACTTTTTCATGATGTCTACAATGATGGGAAAGTCTGGGCTTGTTGGAAATGCACATCAACTCATTGAAGTACGAGTCAAGCTCTAGTTGGACCTATGCCATTGTCTTCACCTAGATGAGAGTCCCAATAGATGGGATCGCATGTGCATGCACCACAACGTCCATACTCTTGAATACTCATGCACGGGAATCCTGTATGCTAGTGATGAGCTGCGGGAGCTCTTCATCATTCTGGATCTAACTTCGGATATGTGGTTTCAGCTCGACCGTACTTGCCCTCATCATCTTAGGCAACTGAAGTGGGGTTCTCTTGTACCTCATCGTCCATGTTGGCATGTAATAAAAAACAACATGTAAGTTCGCCAAGTGTTGGCTTATAGGGGCCTGACCTAGGTTCATAGGTGATTAGCCAATCATGGAATCCCCGCACAGCATGGGCATGGAATCAGAGGTGATTAGACAATCATAGGTTTAGAGGTGATTAACGATATCCTTAAATCTAATAATTGATTATGTCTCTAAATTTGGCCTGTTAAATTCCTTATTCAGTGTGGTCTAGATTTCTGCGATTCCTACATTTAGATGGTCATTAGAATGCTTGATGTACCATGATAATGTGCGATCTTGCAACGCTCTTACTAGTGTAGTATTTTTGATATTGTCATCCACAACTCCTTGTGCTTCCCATACTGCCTTTACCATGAACCAGAATTAGTCTAGATCTTCATTCCCTACTCTAAATACCGGTAGCTTGATCGCACTTGCCATACTGAACTTTGGTGGTGGCGGAAGTGGGGTGGGTGGAGATAGAGGTGAGGAGGTTGAGATGGATGGTGGTGTAGGTGGAGGTGGTAAGCACAGAATTCGTTGCCTTATCATACTGACCACACATCTCAGAGAAACTCTCGCTAGCTCTTCCTTGCTTTCCTGCGAGGGTGAAATTAAGGGGCTAGTTTCTAATTTTTCACTACCTCTGCTTCTATAGATCTTACCACTTCGTATAGTCCCAAACATTAATTTATTCACATGACCCGCTTTTCATAGAATAGCATCTTAATCCAAGTGTTCAAAGATTTAATATATTTACTTAGCAGTCCCTTGATGAAGCATCATCCAACCTCATTATAGCTAACAGTCGTATCTACCACGAACTCAATAATAAATCCTCCTATAATTCAATCAAGCCAATGGTCCATAGCTTGTGCGATCTTATCTCGTGACGCTTCTAATATGCACACTAATTCTAGAGTCCACACAATTGGTTTGTCAAGCCTACACCTTCTCTAACTGTCTTCTAGCTTCGTGATCCACTCATACAGCTCAAAAGGAAAGGATGCAAAGGAAATTTTGTGGATTTTTGTATATAAGTAGTGATCCAACCACTATTCCTTAAATTCTCATATATTCCTATTTTCCTACACCGTGAACTTGTGAATCTTCTTGTCCAACCACCCTTCAATTTCTTTCTTTGTTGGATTCCAGTGACACTACATCAGACATCCCTTATGTAGATCCTAGTCTTGGCAACATAACCATTTTTTGGATTATAGGGTCTTGACCCAAGTTCAGAGGTGATTAGCCAAACAAATCCTGGTACTACTGGCTCTTTCAGTAGCAATCCGTGGAGCTTGGACTGAGGTCTCAACCGAAGTAGTATGGGAGGGTGCTAGAACCAGGTTTCCACACCTTAAAGATGTTTGATGATTTTTAGTGGTCCACAGGTTTGCCTTGCGCACGTCGCTAAGCACACCTATTGGTACCTTGCAGCCTGTAATGCTACCTTCGTACAACCCTGTTCGAGGCACAATCCATTTTATGACCCAATTCATTACTACTAACCCAATAACTATTGATCCTTTAACTTATCAGTATGTGTCTAGTTATATTTAACAGCGTTTAGTATTCATATAAGTGTGTGTGATAAAGAAAACAATATATTTAAATAGGAAGTAGCACAAGAACAGATACACAAGATTTGGAATAAAACTTCTCTTTATTATTATTCTTCCTTTATTACAGACTCAACTTCACCCTATGAATGCAGCTACGGGGGTCTGTACACTCAGTTCCGGACTCTGCTAGGGCTCTGCGCACTCAGCTACAGAGCCTCTTCCTACTACTATGACCTAAGACACTTAGACCTTTTCTCTATGCTCTCTATATTCTAGACTTCGTTCCTTTTTCTCTATCTTCAATGCTCTTTACAAATTAGAGCCTCACTCTATTTATACAATCCCATGGTCCACAAGCCGACACTACATTACAAAACTTAGGGAGGACAAACGTATGACTCAACATATATTTCGCACTTTGCACTTGCAATTCGCGGAGTCTTACAACATTATTTGACCAAAGCCTGGGCTTTGAGCCCAAAAACATGTTGTGGGGGGATTCCATGCCCAACATGCCCCCAACACAAACATCATGACTCGCCCTCAAGTCACTCTGTTAGCACAGTGATCTTGGCACAGATTCCCTACAATTGGTCCTGAATGGCCTGAATGTTTGCAACGCACTGCGCTATTACCTCCTAAACCTGCTGCATTCTTGCTTCTAAACCCCTTGTTTCTGAATTGTGTCCGGACCTCTATACCAGGATTTGCTACATGTGTTTATAGTCCCACACCCTTGTCTGGCTCCTCGGGTTGTGGTGACCGTGCTTTAGCCAGTTGGGCAGATAGTCGGCCCACCTATGTAGGGATTCAAGTGATTGTCGTTTACTTTTCGTGGGAAGGGTTCTCCATTTAGTTTGACTAGCTGGACCACACCTCTATCTATGACCTCCTTAACCATATATGGTCCCAGCCAGTGCATTCTGAATTTTCCTGAAAATTTTTCAAACTTACTGTCATACAATAGCACTAAGTCATTTACTTTGAAGTTGCACAACTTGATATGGTTGTTGTGCGAGGCCTTTTCATGCTGCTTTTGTACCTGCTGATGAGATATTGCCAGAAACTGTTCTTCCTTGAGTTCTTCTAATTATGAGAGCCTTTCTTCCAGAACTTCATTGTCCATCATGCCTATGAGCTGCTATTCACAGACTAGGTACAATGTATTCCATTGGCATGACAACTTTCGTGCCATAGACTAACCAGAAAGGTGTTTGTCCCGTCAATTTCTTGCATGTTGTCCTATAAGCCCATAGTACGGCAAGTACACGTAGGTCCCAATCATTTCGTTGTGCGTTGCACACCTTGGTCAACATAGTCTCCATTATTTTGTTGAATGCCTCTACTGGCCCATTAGCTTGTGGGTAATCCGGTGTACTTTTCTGGTGATATACCAGAAATTATTCTATGAGTGCATTGATGGTTTCATTTAGGAAATGTGTTCCATGATCACTCCTTAAGATTTTTGGATAGCCAAATCGGGTTAACACGTTTTCAAAAAAAAACTTCGCAGCTGTAGCGACCATGCAGTCTTTGGCCAACTGCGCTTTCGCCCATCATGTTAGGTACTTCGTTACGGTAATGATGTAGCGTGCGCCCATATTTACCTGAGGTTTGATCAGCCCCACAAAGTCAATTGCCCATTTTTCAAATGGTTGCAATGTCATTTGTGGATTTAATGGCATCTTGTCCCTTCGTGATGGTTTTCTAGTCCTTTGACATCTATCACAGGCCTTACAATGCGCTAACCTTCTACTTCTAGAATGTTAATGTTTCATGGGTCCTCATCATCCTCCTCAACATTTACGTTGTAACACTCTATCATGTAGCTTAGTTGTGTCACCCATTCTGGCTGAAGTACTTCCATTGGCTCCTGGGGTATTTTGAAGATAGCTGCTTTTACTACCTGTAGCACATCGTCAACAATATCCCACCAATGATCTTTAAACGTGAAAGTTAATAGAAATCCCTCGTGCAAGACATCCCATTCACTCATACCATAGCAAAGATCCATCTCAGTACACCAATTCATGGGTATGACATCCAAGGTATGATAGAATAAATGTACCCATTTAGGCTGTGGCTCTTACCTGTAGACCTTGGTCCATTTTGCGAGGTCTGTAGGTGGATCATCCCACCCATCATATTTGTCTACTAGCCATATCTGTGGTTTCCCAAATTGTAGTCACATCATCCTTCTGCATTTGTGCCAGTACTCAAAGCCTCTCTGATGTGTACCCCACCACCTTGCGGGTGTTACGCATAGTGCCCATTTCAGAGCATCAAACCATTGTTGTTCTGGTACTGTGCTTTCAAATTTGTTACAAAATTCATCCACCACTATCAACCCATCATATGTAGGTAGATCCCTTACCTCTTTTGTCATGGAGGGTAGTGATCTAACCATCATGTTGTAATTAAGCATTGTTTCTTTGTGTAGCCATTTCTACCATCGCTCTATTTCTTCATTTGAATCAAAAATGTATGAGCTTTTGCACTCCCACGAAATCCTACCATCTACAGTCGGGTTCACCCAATCCTATTCTTGCATGGTTATCTTGTAGATACAATGGAGATCGTCATCACTATCATCATTTCACACAGTTTCAATGTATTGCACTCCTTTGGCTGGATCTAGCAGTACTACTACACATAGTGAATTCTTTTCAAAAATCATTTTGCGCTTCTTCATATTTATGACTCCATTCATATCAGTGGCCTAGTCTATTCCTAGTAGTACGGGATAGGGATTGTTGTCATTGAAAATCTCTATTACTTCAAAATCTGCCTGCATGCTCACACCTTCAATATCCACCGTTACCCATTGTAATCTTCCCATGGGCAAGATCTTCTGTTTGTTTGCCATTCATGACTGAATAGGAGACCATTATAGCACATCTCTGCCCATGCATTCCCATGTTTGTTTCGGTAGTACATTTGTGTCTAATCCGAGATCTAGTATTACCTGATCCATTTCATACTCACTGATTTGCACAAATAACTTCATTTCCCTTCCTATGTGTAATGCATGCTTTCGAAGTTTCTAGACCATGCACAGTTCTCCTGACCCCATGCACCTAGTGATAAGTTCCTGTAGTCCTTTTACTGCATTGATGTCACATAGCAGTTTCTTGCATGTTTCCAGAAAGGTAGTGAGCATTGAAGGAACCATTCTTGATTCTAGTTGATCCTTACTACCTGAAGTGGAGGCCTCCGTGAAACTCTTCTTAGCTTCCATGAATGTCTCCTTCGTACGTTCTAAATAAAATTTGGGTTTCTTTATAGGAGCCTTGCGAACCCACACACTTTCTTCTGACTGCTTACCTTTATCATCGCTAGTGTTCATACTACTCTTGAGCACTATGTTTACATTCAGGTCTTCCTCACGAGGCTCAGACCTCATCATCTGCAAATTTTGAGTTGGAAGAGGCTAGAGTACCCCTTTTTCACGTAGCCTCGCTATCAATGTAGGGAAATCTTCTACCTCCTAATCAAACTGAGTATAGTACTAACATGATGTCCATGTTAGTTTTGCACAATCGCGGGCATAGTGCCTTGGCCCTCTACAATTGTAACAATTTATTTGTTCGCAACCCCTTCCTGGTCCTATTCCACCTCGACCTCGTCCACGCCCTTGAAATCTGGTGCACGCCATTCTTGTATTTGGGTCGAGGGCTCACATTTTGTTCTACACCCTGTAGGCAAGAGTCTGATCCATCATTAGTTCGTAGCTTCTGCAAGTGTGTTCATCATGGCCTACCGACATGTAGAAATTAAAAAACAATCGCTGGGACATCTGGATATACTTCTGCAATAGATGACAATTATCCATAGTGTGTTTTCCTCCTACCTGACAGATTGCACACCATAGTGCAGGCACTGTTCTTGGTCTTGCTTGTGCCTTAGGTCTTAACATCATCGACCCTCCTCCCACCAAGTAATTCGCGAACACTGGATGATGGTCCTTGTCATGCCCCTGGCCTTTGCATCTTATGCACCATACCTCCTCGCGCGCCTCTAGCCGAGGTGTCCTGTCTTGTCCTGTTTCAAACTCTGCATCTCTAGACACAAATTTTATAGTTGTGCATGGATTTGTTGGACTCTTAGACTGGGGTCTTGTATAGGGGTCTCATGCAATCTCATTGCCATCTCCAAAGCTTCGGCTTGGGTGGAAATTTTTTACTGTGACAATGCCATCCTTAAATGTAGTGTTAGTCACACTACAAACCATGAGCATGTTGTCCATCCATCAAAGTCATGTTGGCCTCGCGAATCATACTCTTTTTTATTTAGTCAAGATCCCATGGGGTCTTGCTCGGGAGTATCGCGATCTCCTTAAACCTGATAATTGATTGTGTCTCCGACTTTGGCCTGCTAAATTCCTTGTTCAGCGTGGGCTAGATTTTTGAGATTCCTACATTTGGATGGTCATTAGAATGCTTGATGTACCATGTTAATGCCCGATCGTGCAACACACTCACTAGCGTAGCCTTTATGATATTGTCATCCATGACTCCTTGTGCTTCCCATATCGCCCTTACCATGAACTAAAATTGGTTCGGATCTACATTCCCTACTCCTCTGAATACTGGTAGTTTGATCGCACTTGCCATACTGACCTGTGGTGGTGGCGGAGGTGAGGTGGGTGGAGATGAAGGTGAGGAGGTTGAGATGGGTGGCAGTGTAGGTGGAGGTGGCAAGCATAGAATTCGTTGCCTTATCAGACTGACCACACTTCTTAGAGAAACTCTCATGAGTTCTCCCTTTCTTTCTCGCGAGGGTGAAATTAAGGGGCTAGTTTCTAATTCTTCACTACCTTCACTTCTATAGATATTCCAACTTCGCGTAGTCCCAAACATTAATTTACTCGCATAACCCGCTTTTCACACAGTAGCATCTTAATCCAAGTGTTCAAAAATTTAATATAATTACCTCATGGTCCCTTGAGGAAGCATCATTTCGCCTCACTATAGTTGATGGTCATATCTACCATGAACTCAGTGATAAATCCTCCTATAATTCAATCGAGCCAATGGTCCATAACTCGTGTGATCTTATCTCCTGACGCTTCTAGTTTGCGCACTAATTCCAGAGTCCACATGATTAGTTTGTCTAGCCTACACCTTCCTTGATTGTCTGCTAGCTTCGTGATCCACTCATACAGCTCAGAAGGAAAGGATGCAAAGAAAATTTCATGGATTTCCCTATATAAGTAGTTCTCCGACCAATGTTCCTTAGATACTCGCGGATTCTAGTTTTCCCGTGTCGTGAATTCGTGAATCTTCTTGTCCAACCACCATTAAATTTATTTCCTTGTTGGATTCCAATGACACGACATCAGACATCACTTATGTAGAACCTAATCCTCGCAACGGAACCATTTGTTGGATTATAGGGGCCTGACCCAGGTTTAGAGGTGATTAGTCAAACAAATCCTGGTACTGCTCGGCCTTTCAGCAATAGTCCGCGTGGTGCAGACTGAGGTCTCACCTAAAGTAGTATGGGAGGAGATGCTAGAACTAGGTTCCCACACCCTAGATATGTCTAATTATTTTCAGTGGTTCGCAGGTTTTCCTTGCGCACGTTGCTAGACGCATCTATTAGTAACTTGCAGCCTACAATGCTAATTTCACGTAGCGCTGCTCGAGGTGCGATCCGTGTTATGACCCAAGTCCTTACTACTAACCCAATAACTATTGATCCTTCAGCTTATTAGTATGTCTCTAGTTATATTTAACAGTGTTCAATATTCATATAAGTGCGCAAGATAAAGAAAAAAATATATTTAAACAGGGAGTAGCACAAGAATAGATACACAAGATTTGGAATCAAACTTCTCTTTATTATTCTTCTTCCTTGATTATAGACTCAACTTCACCCTGCGCACTCAGCTGCAGGGATCTGCACACTCAGTTGCGGACTCTACTAGGCCTCTGTGCTCTCAGCTATAGTGCCTCTTCCTAATACTATGACCCAAGACAATTAGACCTTTTCTCTATGCTCTCTATCTTCTAGACTTCATTCCTTTATCTCTATCTCCAATTCTCTTTTACAACTTAGAGCCTCACTCTATTTATACAATCCCATGGTCTGCAGACCATGGGTAGGCAGAAAATACATTACAAAACTTAGGGCAAACAAATTGATGACTCAACATAAATTTCGCACTCCGCACTTGCAGTTCACGGAGCCTTACAACATTATTTGACCAAAACTTGGGATTTGAGCCCCAAAACATGTTATGGGGGGATTCCATGCCCAACACCAAGATACATGCTCTTCTATCACATCACTTCTGCCATTCGTTGAGATGGATGACTACCTTATGCATGGTAGCAAACTTGGAGTACAACGCTCCCATAATTGTGTCAAGGAACAATCTAGTATTTCCTTCTTCAGTTCAGCTTGAGTGGATGTTGTTACCATCTCTCCTCCTTTCTTAGCCTTCTGTAGTTCCTTAGTCATTCACTCATTCTGAGATATCAGAAAGTGAAAACATGAGCTAGTGGCTTCGACATACACTCTGTTACATCGGCCAAGGCTGTTGGATGTTTGTGTACATTAGAAACGATCACTTGTTCCTCAATTTGTGCAGGAAATGTATGATCCTCCAGAGTTGACACTCTGTGAGACTGCACAACTCTTTGTTGGGACTCGTCAAATGAGATGTTGTGCACCTCTCCTTCTGACTAATCTCCAAGGATCTCAGTCCCTCCTTGGTCACTTGAGACTTTCTCATAATTTGGATGTGGTGAAGTGGGTAAGTCAACCTCTTGGTGTTGATGCATGAGGTCAGTGTCCTATTCCAATTCATGCTGCTCCTAGTCCACATCCAACTGTTGGAGTGATTTCTCTATCTCATGAGTGAAGTCCTGCTCCTGTGATGGTTCACCATGTCTACCTGAAGCCAACTATTTTGATCAATCCACTACCTATACGGGTGTTATTTCATCTATTTGCACATGTTTCACCCCCTGTTGTTCCTGTTTTTGTTGCATTTCCCTCTCCTATTTGCGTAGCTCTTGTTCCTTCCGGAGGTGCTCCTTCATCTCATGCAACTCCTTCTCTATTTCCTCCATTCTTCTCTTATCCCTATGCCTTTGCACGGTTTGCTTGTTGCGTTGTTGCCTCTTGGCCTCTATAACCATAGCTTCTTTCTCTACTAGTGGATCTACTCAGAACTTGTAGCTTTTCTCTTCCTCCATGCGATTGACAATCTTCCTCTCATCGTTGTCACACATTGGTATGCTTGCCTTTGCTACTACTGTTGTTGTTGGTACTAGTGCTCTCTGATATGCTACCTCATGTTTCTTCGCTAACCACTCCATAGCGAAGTCGACCTATTCATTGGGTCTAGAGAAATTATAGCAATATCTCCATGGATCCTCCTTAGCCCAATGAAATGCCCCGCGGATCCAGTTTAACTGTACTCTCATGTAGTGGTCTTTCAAAATGCATTGTCTTTCATACAGATTATAACTTCAGAGGCAAATGGTTACTTCTTCATCTGTTCTGATTCAACATCTGCTTTCTTGAAACTTTGGATCTCATATATCCCAATCTGCAATGGAAGAGCAGGCCAAGGTTCCTTCTTCTTCTGCTACAATCTAGCTATCAATCTTGCTAAGATGTGATATGCTACTTCCTCCATGACAAGTATGTCCAAGGGAAACTTTAGTAGAACATGCAGAGGCTTATTCGCCACTGAACATTAATATGAAGGTGTTTGATGGTGAAGAATACCAATCAGAAATGTCTATTAGTGTTTCCATAACTTCCTTCGACATGCAGGGTGAATCCTATTCAAATATCATCTTGTAAACTGGGATGAAAAAATGATTGGACAACCATGTGATTACTCCTTTGAAGCTGCATTCAGACAACAACTTACAATATGTGTTCACAATAGTCTCCACTAGTTATCATGCCCACTCCAAGCCCAAGAACTCCCATTGGGCACAGATTGCATCTAAGATGTAGACAGACATGTATATCTCTTCTTGTACACCTCTGTGTGGATGTCAGGCCTTTGTTACCTATTCCTTCAACTGATGAACCAACATGTTGGACTAGTTACATGGTTTTCCTTCTCTGGTCAGTTGGTGCAATGCAATCACCCAACTCTATGGGATGGTTTATGTGCTTTCGTGGCCATACAGTCGACATGAAAATATGACAAAGTATTGATATACCTTCCACAGTATCTTTGTCTTATAGATCTGCTTGGGTGTCAACCTGAATTGAGTCGGATCATTTACCCAATTCTTTAGAATGTCTCTGGAGCTAGCACTGTTTTCGGGTAAGCTAAAGGGAGTCTTTATGATAGTCGCAGGCTCTGACATTTGATACATATCATCATAATCATATTCCCAAAAGGTTTCAATCTTTGTCCCACTGACACTGCTCAAGGTCATTATCTCGAGATCAGTGTGAGAGACGATCTAGTGTATCCTGTCCACACATGGGAATGCAGGGTATCTACATGCAATCTGGTACAAGCCAGACTTGTGAATTCTCACATACACCTGATGGTCTTCGAGATCTTCCTTAAAAGTTCCTACAAATGCTTCATTGACCTCTTTCCATTTCAGTGTGATGTCCTTGTCTAGAAACAACTTCTTATCTTCATAGATTGGTAGACATGTGGACACCCATTCAACTGCTGCTCTATCTGCTCTTCCATGAGTGTCTTTTTATCTTGTTCCCTTGGAGGCCATTGATAATGTATTGCTATGAGACCGATGAACACTTGAAATATCTGGAGATAAAGAAATATGCTAGTGAAAACCAAAGAAAATTTGAGGAATGACATAGTACATACCCAGGAATTGATAGGCAAGATTGTGCAATTTCTTCTGGTAGGCTGGGTGACTAGCTACAAGAACTACGAAAAAGGAAGTCTTGGCTGTCTAGGAGGCAACACTGGCTGTTGGATTTGTGTAATGCACAATCCAAACTATCTGCTAACTGTCAGGACTGAGCAATGCACAATTCTAGCTAGCAATGATTGTAGGCTCAAGGAAAACATTATGCAATTTTTTGGGCCAATAGTCACTATCCCTTATAAATGTGAAAATTATTCCTTGAGGGCAATGCCTAGGAAAAAATGCACATTTCTGGAGAGGAAGACAGAGCCTTCCTTTCGCAGATTGCACAATCCTGTCTTGGTGAAGGTAGAGTCTGCGTTAAGGTTGTCCAGACTCGTTGATGGGAAACTGAAAGAAAATGTGAAAGTGGATGGATGGAGACACTAAGTGAAAGAAGAAATGATTGATCATGCATGCAAACATTGATTGAAAGATTCAGTAAACATATCAGCATGCATGTGGGTGAAGTGAGTCATTGAGTCAATGACTGTTCATGCAAAATAGTTTCATGCATGTGACAATAGTGAGATAGAAACAAAAACTAAAATGGTTCTAGTACAAGCTAGTATGCATGTAAACAACAATAAGCATTCAAATAAATCAAGCAAAAAACACTCACACAAGCAAAACCAAAAAAGTGACAAAAATGTTGAAAACGTTAAGTTGATGCCACTTACCCATGAATAGTTGAGCTGAATATGTTGAAGAGTCCTAGATGTGTTGTGGGATGTCAGAGTTGCAAGATTGATGTGAAAGAATGAGCTCTAATGCGTCGAATAAATAAGTTTGAGCTCATGATGTGCATGCCACAAATCTAGGAAAAGAAGACACTTGGAGAAAAGTTTCTGAAACAACTTTGCATGTAACCTCCAGCTACTAAAAATAGCTCCCTAAATCATGGGATGCCTTTTGTATGTTTCCTTTTTCTATTTCGAGAAAAGAAAGCCATACATGCAAGTCAAGTTTCCTTGGTCCCGGGTGGAACTGGTCAACCCAACTTCTCATGCATGAGACTGGTCACCTGTTGGGAGGAAATGCACATTTCTCGCTAGGAGTTAGGTTGGCTTGCCAAGAGATTTATGTAATTTCTGAGTAGAGCAGCTGACTACTACTTAGGATGGTGCAATTCCTAGGTTGAGCAACCCTGCTGGGGAAAATTGTGCAATTTTCACTATGAGGGTTGACTGGCAGAATAACGTAGTTCTGGAGCTGATGAGGCTTCCAGACATGATTGCACAATTTCTGGAAGGAAGGTTGGTTTCCCTTTAGAATTGAATAATTTCTATGGGAAGCTACTTAGCCTACAGCTAGACCAAGTCTATATGAACTACCTGTGAGGGGAATGCATCAATATTTGGTCGACAGGTTGTCTTTGTGTAAGAAAAACATTGAAGCTTGTGTACTTGACAAAACAAGAAAAGGTGCTATGAAAGGTTGGTAAGGAGGCTCCAAAATGAAGCTAAGGAAAATTTTTTGGAGGGTGGTTGTAGTCACTACAACACTTGGTAACCCAATGGTAGAAATCCAGCTCTCTGAATGGACCTTGTTCATGAAAAGCAAGTCTAACACCTCCGAAAGTACTATTTAGTTCTCAGTTCATCTTGGTTTCACACTAGCTTGATTTTAATATGTAGCATCTACCAAGCTATTAGTTGATCGACAAACATTCCAAGTCAAGGCAATAAAGTTGTTTTGGTTGGGGTTGAGGGTTATATGGGCACACAAGCAGTATAGTTGTCAGAGTCTTAGTTTCATCTCTGGTGTTGCTCCACTGCCAGCAGGCCTGGATAGTACCCTAATGGAGTCACATAAGAACACAAGCATGGCTCCACTACCAATGAGCCTGGTCAGTACCCCAATAGAGTTACTTTCATCACATCTCTATGAAGGAAGCCTTTCTCTTCTTTCGCGTTATTCATTTTGAATTATGATTTTTTCACTCTTCATTTTTTCATTTTCATTTTTCCAACTATGCATAGCACTTATTCACTTCAGAGGCGGAAGAGGGATCCCGACTTATTGAGAGAAGAAGAGGTTGTTCCAAAAGAGAGGTATTTTATTATATCTTTGACATGCCTATTAAGGTTCCCCCCCTCCCACCTTAATCTACTTGACTGAGCTGACAAGGGTTAACCCCAAAACAACCAACTAGAGTAGGTGACACTAGTTAGCGTGCAAGCGTTGTGTTTTCACCAAGGTTCACTTCAAATAGTATGTATTATCCTTTGACGTATCATGGACTAAAACTAACAAGTTCTTCATACAGAGGTAGGATTACAAATAACCAGGTATTGATAGTTGTACAGACCCTCTTGTACTTTACCGAGCTTGCTTCAAGAGTCATACATGGTTTCATGTGAAACTAACCTACAAACAAAACAAGCAAACTAACAAATAATAAATCAAAGAAAGAGCAGAAAAAAAATTGAAAGCAAAGCAGGTAAGCAAAAAAGAAAGAAGATAAACAAACAAACAAATCAACTAAGAAAACAAGCATGCAAGAAAACTGATTGAAAGAAAACACTACTCCTACCCCTAAGCTAACAGTGCATGGGTCTGATCACATGAAGTGATATTTTCAATGCAAACAATGGTGCATTGGTTGACCCATGTTCATGAAGGCTTGGTTTGGGAGCAACCCAATTGTGTGAACCAACAAGCAAGAAATATATAACAATGAAGAAAACCACATTTCGTGTTTCCAAGTTCCCACAAAACATATGTGAGTACAAGTGCATGGCAAGTTGTTATAGACATATTTGCGCACTACAACCCCAATCATATATGTGCATAAACCAAGGGCTTCTGAGTCCCTAAAAGTGTTGTTTCACACCCTAAAGGAACAAGGTCAACTGATTACATCATCTCCTAGAAGTTCTCCATGGAAAACTACTCAAACCTGGTCAAAACTGGACCATTCAGACTGCTCAGTGCTAAGGGTGTGATGCATCTCACCTGCTACATTCAAAAAGTGTGATGCATACTGAAAAGACCTTCTGTAGGGTGTGATGGGAGAGAGTAGACAATTTGCAAGGTGGATGATCATTGAATCTTCTAGAAACTTCTCCTGTGACACTTGCCTCTCTGAATTTTCCCAGGGATGAGTAAGAGATCATGAATCTCCAAGTGGAACGAAGAACTATCAGAGAGAAGACACTAATCAAAACCCCAGAAGCTGACTCACCCCCATGCAAACATCTATATATGGATCCCTCATCCCAAAGATCTAGAGGCTGGAATCTTGTATTTTGTAAGGAATTACTATTGGTTTCTTGGTGGAACATCATAGTGTTGGGTGATCTAATATTTTCATGGGGTGAAGAATGGCTTTCATGCTAGGAGGATGACGCTGGGTCAGATCAATGGGTTGTAATCCTCTCTTCTACTATTTCTATGAGTAAAGCTATTTAAATTTTCCTCCACATTCTTGTATGTTTGATGATATATGCATTTGTGTGGTCAATATATATTTGGTCCTATATTGTTTATGATAGTAGATCTATTTGCTTTGAAGGTATTATGTTACTTTGACTTTACAAGTGCTCTTTAAAGTGGGGTAAGTAAGGAAGAAGTGGCAAATATCTTTCAGAGGGGAGAGGAAACAAACAAGGAGCCAATCGAAAGACTGAGGTGGGTACTCTCTACTTCTCATAAAGGAAAGAAAAAGTAACTTTAGTTTGTTTGTTTCTAAGATAGCTACCTATCTTAGTGGGACTAGCAGCTATGAATGGACACTAGATTTCCCGATAACAAAATGACGACTCCGCTGGGGAGAAAATAGCTTGTTTTCTTATCTATATTTTTTTTCTTTATAAACTATAGACGAAGCCTAAAGTTAAGCCAGCTAGCCTTCGAACTGCATTTGCTATGCAAGTGCAAAGTAGATCAATGTTGCTTTAGTCCATCTCTGGGTTTTGTTTATGAATTGAACAATTGATTTGCAAACATCCTAATTGCCCTGGTGATGGCTCAAGTAACCTCATTAGATCAACCCCTGTGATTTGTATTTACTGACTATCATTATCTCTGCCTAAATCCCTGAACTAAGCTGCAAAATGTGACCAAAAGCCAAGTTTAAATCTTGTCCCTGGACCATCGCACCTTCTCCTCTTGTCAATCTGGATGCATTGCACCTCCCATGTGTAGTAGGTGAGATGCATCCCTGTTTCCCTGTGTTACAGGTGTGATGATTAGATAAGACTAATTCTGCCTCTATATTTTGGTCTTTTCTTCACCTTCTTCAGCTTTATTTAGGATTTTTGCTATCTGTGATCAGTAAACCACTGTAGAAACTCCCTTCCTTTGCATTATTCCACCTCCGTTGTACAGAGAATTGTGAATGTTTTTTTATGTATTGTTCACCATTTACAGTTCTCTTTTACAAAGAAGTAGCTTAAGCAAACTGTGACATTTTGATTTGGAAGTGTTGCAAGTGTCGTTTTCAGTCAAAGAAAAGAATCCTACTATTCTCAATGGTCAATTACACTATTACTCTTGTATTTGGTTTGAATTAATAGTTTTTCAAGTGTCGAAAGTAGTCTTCAATTCAAAATCATAAAGTGTCATCATTGTCTTCCTTTTGTCTTTTGAAGAGAAAATTGTTAGTACTGTCACTTTGAAAAGATAATTCAAATTTGTACTTAGCATTATTTTTGTCATTCACACATTAAGAAAGAATAAAACAAATACATGCATGTGCATTTGCATTTAGACTGCTTGTCGATTTTGATTTAGGACAGTGCATCTAGTGTGTGCTCTCTACTTTATGTTGAAAGAATCTTGCTTCTGTTTCCTTAGTAGCTAGGATTTTCATTGAAAAAAGAAGATTAAATGAATATTTATCATCTTAGATTGTATTTTAGGAGTTCTATATCTACATCACGCGGTGAACCTTAAAGGAAAACTTCTTAAGAAAGATCGACTGTAAAATAAATTCAATGAACATAAAAATGCTTTGGAACC
Organism: Pinus taeda; assembly: GCA_000404065.3. NCBI lineage: Eukaryota > Viridiplantae > Streptophyta > Pinopsida > Pinales > Pinaceae > Pinus > Pinus taeda. The sequence continues at coordinate 22,333 of APFE030621528.1, forward strand.
TAATGCACAACATTTATAAGTCTAGGCTAGAGACGTATTCTAGCGTCGTAAAGCCTAGTAACTATCGCTTTCATCGTAGTTTGGGTGATTCCTCCTCTTCGAGACGATAAGTTCCAGTACGGACTTGTGCTTCCACGTACCGTCGAGTATATATTGGGAGACCAAAACAGGCTATATCCCTTATCCTTAGGAAGCCGTGTATGCCGCTTTATCGATCACAATGCATTGAACAAAGAATTCGGGAAGATTGACTGCCATACTGTAAAAAGTATTCTGTTGTTTTGCAA